>JAJOZX010002367.1:520000-632500 GCA_023014485.1 Bathynomus jamesi
CAGTCAAGTTGTATAACCTGTAAAAGCTATTCTTCAAAATTAGAGAAAAAAGACAAGTTTGAGAATAACTTTAGCATTTTGCTCAACACATTTTAGTAATTCATTCAAAACACTCGTCAGTGACCGTAATTGAAGACTTTATTACATGTTCAAACAATAGCAAATCTATTTTAACTCAATACACGACAGTAAAATATTACTGTACATCATTATTGTAAAAGTTAAGAGTATGTGAATATGTCCGAAGCTCAGTGGATAACTCCGCTTCCCTATAAACTAAGTGAAGATACTAAGATCGGGGGTTCGACTCACGATGCTGCTAGTAATAATGATACTGAGTTAGCGCAACAGGGCATATTAGTTGGCCTGAGCGCTGTGCCAGATTCTGTCCCTCCTGAATTATTATTATTATTATTATACCAGGGCGCCTCGGTGGTGTAGTAATGCGCCTCGGTGGTGTAGTGGTCAGCGTCGCTGACTACGAATCCATCGTCCCCGGGTTCGAGACCCAGTGACGGCAGCCGGCGCGCAGCAAAACCCAGCTGTTCATCCTTCCACACAATAAAGAAAGTGGTTGGTAGAAAAATGGGTACCCAAGGTGGCCTAGTGGATAAGACACTGGGCTGCTGATGGGGCGTGGTTCGGATTCCACGTTAAACTGTAGGTCTAAGGTGGAGTGAAAAGCTTGACCTTCGTCAGAATGAACAATTCGGGCAGAAGCTTACCAAAGGTATTATTATTATTATTTAGGGCATTCTGTCACATTACTTGGCCTTAGCGCTGTGACAGTTTCTGGCCCTCCTCATTGATTATTGTATTATTATGAATGTGCATATTTCAGAGAAAGGATAAAATGAGAATACTTATATATATATATATATATATAGATAGATAGATAGATATATAAAAGCAGATGATAATAATAATAATAATAATTATTATCAGGTAGGATGGCCAGAATCTGGCATAGCGCTCAGGCCAACCAGTGCGACCCATTGCCCTAAATCCTGTATTATTATCAGTCAGCACCATCGGGAGTCGAAGCAAAGGATACATACAACACGTATTTCTGAGCCACTTTCATACTTTCAAGTGATTCCCTTTTAAACACAGATAAATTAATCTATTTTACCATATAATATAAATCACTTTTACCTCAGGAATGAGTCATTTTTACCGTTATGAATTAACTACTTTCATTCTTAAGTAAGTCACTTTTATAAGGTCACTTTTACATTTTCACCATATAAAATGAGTAACTACTTCCGTTATGAATGAGCCGCTTTTACCCTTTAAGTGAGTTACTTTTGGCTCCATGAATGAGTCATTTTTACCCTAAGGCATGGAAATTAAGGTGTTCGTTTTTCTTCTTCCTTTGTAGAATCATGTGAAAATTAATGGTTTCCATTCGACCGTGAGTTACACGCCTCGAACAGAACTGGATTATGGAACGTTATTGTGCACAGCGACAAATGGAGTCGGGAGACAGAAGCAACCATGCGTGTTCCATGTGTTTCCAGCAGGTATGATTCATCGTCGCGAAAGGCTAAAGCTTATCCCAAAACTTTCTTAAGTAATATATAGCTGCTTTCCTTATATATATATTATATATTATATATATATTATATATATATATATATATATATATTACACACACACAGTATATATATATATATATATATATATATATATATATATTCTAAATGCTTCAATGCCTTATTAGAATGGTGTTTATTGTGTTTGAATACAAACAGAGGTGAAGTTTACAGAGAATATGTATGAATTAATCAATTTTAGAAGCAAGTCCATAGCAGCAAGTCTAATTCTAATGCTTTTACATTATTATATATAATATATAATATAATATATATATATATATATATATATATATATATATATATAAAAAGGGTGATCCAGAGAAATAGGACCCAAAAGAAACCCCTGTTACTCTTAAAGTATAAGTCCTTTTATAAAATCATACGCATCATTCGAAAGAGGATAGTTACAAGTTTGTACAGGATTGTATAGGTTTTGACAATACAAGACAAGATAAGATACAAAACAAAATAAAAGTGTTAGTTAAAACTAACCCTTCAAGATGACTGCATGGACTGTGGAACAGCTGCGTTTCATAACTGAGCAATATTATGAGCATGGAAGAAGTGTAGTTTCAGCTCAAAGATCTTTCAAGACAAATTTTCAGATGTCAAAATCACCTTCTAAGAAAGTAATCCGTCGGTGTGTCAGAAATTTTTCCCTAACTGGCAGCATTGGAAAAAGAAAACCAACTGGAAGAGTGCGCACAGCAAGGATAGACGAGATCATTAACAGAACTCATGAAATTGTACAGGATAATCCTAACATAAGCATCAGACGTGCTTCTCAGCTGTTAGGAGTTGGATATGGAACCACACACCGTATATTCAAGCAAAATTTAATGCTCTTTCCATATAAAATTCAAACAGTGCAACAACTAAACGATGGAGATTTCGCACGAAGACGACAATTCTGTCAATGGATCCAACAGAAGGTAAATGACACCACCAATTTTCTAGCAACTTTGATTATGTCAGACGAAGCCCATTTTCACTTGAATGGAACTGTAAACAAACAAAATTGTCGTTTCTGGGCAACAGAAAATCCATTGAATATTACCGAAGTCCCGTTGCATAGTCAGCGTGTAACTGTTTGGTGTGGTCTTACTGCATCTCAGATCATAGGGCCGTACTTTTTCGAGGATTCCACCGGAAACACGGTCATTGTAAATGGTGATCGCTACGAAAAAATGTTGACCGATTTCCTTATTCCTAAATTAAGAGATCTTTGTCTAGAAAACCACTGGTTCCAACAAGACGGAGCTACCTGCCATACCACGAGGAACTGCATGGCAGTTTTGCGTCAAACGTTTCCAGGCGAGTTAATCTCAAGATTTGGAGACGTTGAATGGCCCGCAAGGTCTCCCGATTTTTCTCCCTTAGATTATTATCTGTGGGGATATTTAAAAAGTAGGGTCTACAGAAATAACCCAACGACCTTGCAAGAATTGAAGGCCGCCATCACAAATGAGATACAGGCCATACCACCGCACACTCTTGCAAAAATGATGCAGAACTTACAAGCGAGAACACTGGAATGCTTGGCAACTAATGGAGCACATTTGAAAGGAGTCATTTTAAAAAAATAAATATTTCATAATAAACTTGTAACTCTACTCTTTCGAATGATATATAGTTTTTATGAGAGGAATTAAATATTAAGAATATTTGGCTTTTTTTTATGGGTCCCATTTATCTGGATCACCCAGTATATATATATATATATACACACACACACACACACACATATATACAGGGTGGGCCGTAAGTTTCCATACATAGGAAAAATTAAACGTTTGTTTTTATGTTTCAGATACCCTAAGAATATGCGTTTGACGTAAGATCTTGTTTACTGATGAAGCAAATTTTTACGTCAATGGAGAGGTTAATCGGCAAAACATACGTTATTGGAGTAATGCTAACCCTAACTGGCTGAGTCCGACGAAGATGCAAGGTGCCGGTAAAGTGATGGTGTGGGCCGGGATATGGGGTGACAGAATTATTGGACCAATTTTTGTCAGTGGAAATCTTAATGCCGAAAGGTATCTTAACATGTTGCAAGAAGAGATTTTCCCATCCCTGCTAAACGAGGAAGGTAACTTCCCAGTTTACTTCCAGCAAGATGGAGCTCCACCTCATTATGGTCTTCACGTGCGTCGGTATTTGGATCAGCAGTTTCCGGATGCTTGGATTGGTCGGCGTGGTCCTGTGGAGTGGCCTCCCAGATCCCCAGATCTCACCCCCCTTGATTTCTATCTTTGGGGCACTTGAAGGCCATGGTGTATCAGGAAAAGATACGAGACATAAATCATCTAAAGGAACGTATCACCAACGCCATTACAAGCATAACGTCAACTGTGCTAATGCGTGTTCATCAACAGTGGGGAACACGTATTGAAATGTGTTTTCAAAACAATGGCAACCATGTCGAGCATATTATATAAATAAAAATGGTTGTCCATAACAAAATGTTTATTTTTCCTATGTATGGAAACTTACGGCCCACCCTGTATATATATATATATATATATATATATATATATATATATATATATATATATATATATATATATATATATATATACAGGGTGTCCCGTAAGTCTGGACCCATAGGGAAAAATAATAAAATTACAAAATAGTCCAAAAATTTATTACATAATCTGTTCAAAGTGTCCGCCGTTGTGTCGCACACATAGTTGAAGACGCAATCTCCACTGCGACAGCACTTTCTGAATCACAGTCGCAGAAATTTCTTGACACGCCTCCACAATGCGTGCTTTAAGGTGGAAAATGTTCTGAAGTTTGACCTCGTACACTTTGGCTTTCAAGTGGCCCCACAAATAAAAATCATATAAAAAATAATAAAAAATAATAATAATAAAATAATAATAATAACATAATAAAAAAATATATTATAAATCCCTATGGGTCCAGACTTACGGGACACCCTGTACAGTATATATATATTATATATATATATATACACTATATACAGTGGCGTACATAAAGGGGGACATAGGGGCATAGGTCCCCCCCATTGTAAAAACTATTACTACTCTCATTAAAGATATTTGAAAAAGAAATTTTCAAAAATCGATAACTTTGCAACATTCACCACAAAAAAACCTTGATGTCATATGGAATTTCAGTTATTTCATGGTTACCAGGACATGTTATTAACTCAAAACTCAAAACCAATTTTGCCTGGCTTAGGAACGTTTGTATATGTCTTTATACATACGATTAATTTGTGCAAATTTCATTCTTTGCCCATAAATTGGAAATAAAATACAACTGAATCATTCCAAGATACAATTCGTTTTGATTCCAAATCAATCATCAGCAATTTTGAGCTGACACACAAACACACACACAAAATATATATATATGGACCGTGACTTATTTTTGGTTGGCAAGGGACTGGTATTGATGGATACCGTAATGAAATTGACTGGATTCTTTGGATCTGATATATTTGCATGTCGGTTATAAATAGATATAGAGTGTAACATATTTGTGGATAGTAGTCTATTATGACTTGATCCTCTGGATCCAGAGATTCTAACTTTAGTTTTAATTTGATAATTAATTAGTTTTAAATTGATAATTATTTAGTTTTGTAAAAATTGGTCGTTGCCAATGTACAGGCAGTTTTTACATAGTGGAGCCACCTCGATGGGCCGAAGTGGCCCCTAGTGTGCGCACTATAAAAATTTCTTATGTTCTTGTGGTTCGGAACCCACGTAAAATTGTAGGTCCCTCCGCCACCACGGAGGACATGCACAATACACAATTACGAACACAGTTAGGTAGACCAGCCATGAGTGGATCCTAGGGTCTATGTTGGTCTGAAACATTATACAGTGCCCGCGAAAAGTATCCGATCACTCAAGAAAATACAATATTTTCCCTTGATATTCAGAGACACATAATTCACTTTCTATTTGTTCTAGCGACATCTGGTAACTTTGATGTTGCTCGCTGATATGAGAGCTATCCAACGCATTCTCAAATTAGTGTTCTGGTAGCCTTCGTTGCGGGTGGCTGTGTCTCAAAGTTGTCAGATTTCACTGTTTGTATAAATTTATTGATATTTTGTTATTTTTTACAGAAAGTGGTGTAATAAAATTTATATTAATGTGTGCTAAAAAACAACTTAAGAGTGATTGTCGAGGTGCTATTGTTGCTTTGCATACATGTGGGAAATCACAGAGACAGATAGCTAAGGAATTAAACATATCCCAAAGTACCGTTAATTTATGGGTTTCACGGGCTAAGAACAATGCCGGCCTAACCACGCCAGTCCCTAAAAAACGATCTGGCAGACCGAGAAAAACAATTCACGACAGACAAACTTATGAAACGTTTAGTATTGAAAACCCAACATATAACTGCAAAAGAAATAAAATTTAATATGAATAATTTGTTATCTGGTGTTTCTGAACGAACTATCCAGGAGCGGCTCCAAAAAGAACTCGTATTACCATCTCGCCATGCTGCTAAGAAACCGTTCATTAATGAAAAAATGCGTAAAAAACGTGTCGCATTTTGTAAAAAATATATTCATTGGACTGTTGATGACTGGAAGAAGGTTTTATTTAGTGATGAGTCGACATTTTTGACATTCAGAAGTTGTCCAAAAAAAGGTTCGCTGGCCCATTGGCTCAAATAGGATGGACCCTAAATACACCCTAAAGACAATGAACACCTTCCAAGTGTGATGGTTTGGGGTTTTTCGTTACTATGGCGTGGAACCCATATTTTCTTCCGAAAACACAACTATGAATGGTGCACGGTATTTAGCAATGCTACAGGATAAACTTCCAATGGCAATGGCAATCCAAAGGACAAAAACATACAGCATGATGGTGCACCATGTCACAGGGCCAAAATAGTGACAAAATGGATTACTGACAATAAATTTGATATTTTTGGATTGGCCTGGTAATAGTCCAGATCTCAATCCGATAGAAATATGTGGCTAATAATAAAAAATAAGGTTGAATGCCACGACACTGGCTCAGTCGAAAAATTACAAGAAGCCATCAAAAAGGTATGGTGCAAGGAAATATCAGTGGAAGTTTGTCAAAACTTGATTAATCCATGCCAAAACGTCTAGAACAAGTCATCCAAACCAAAGGACAGATGACAAAATACTAATATAAGGTTAGTATACATTTAAACATTGTTTTTTATGTAAAAAATACAAATTTCCAGGGTGATCGGATACTTTTCGCGGGCACTGTAACATTACATTATATATATATATATATATATATATATATATATATATATATATATATATATATATATAGTGTGTGTGTGTGTGTGTGTGTGTGTGTGTGTGTGTGTGTGTGTGCGCGCGCGCGCCGCCCCTTTAAGAAATGCTGTGTACGCCCCTGACTGTGTATATATATTATATATATTTATACACACCGTAAGATGGGGTATCTGGGCATCTGCAGGGGTAACTGGGCCCTACTAAGTTTAAGATAAATTTCGTTATTATTTTTTCCATACATTTTAGGTACCTATACATAGGTAGATACCTACAATTTATGGAAAAAATTTGTAGTTATATAACGAAATTTACCTTAAACTTAGTAGGGCCCAGTTACCCCTGCAGGTGCCCAGTTACCCCATCTTACGGTATATATATATATATATATATATATATATACGAGGGCCACTCAATATATTTTGCCCCACCTTTTTTTTTCTTTCCAAGTTTCCTTGTAAATTCCAGAAATTTTTTACACAAGTAGTTATAAACCTTTTTTACAAGTTTCTATTTTTCCACATACTCTCCATCCTTTTCTACGGCTTTCCTCCACCTCGAAACAAGGGCCTTTATTCCTTGTTGGTAAAAGTCCGGTGGGTTCCGCTGGAGCCACCTCTTAACCTCCTCAACAGCCACATCGTCACTCTGAAACTTTCTTCCACGAATAGCATTGTTCATTGGCCCAAACAAATGGAAGTCTGAAAGTGCCAGATCCGGGATGTATGGAGGGTGGGATAACACAGTCAAGCGCATTTTTGTGATGATCTCTCTTGTTTGGAAACTGTTGTGTGGTCTTGTGTTATCGTGCAAAAGAAGGACGTCTTCCAGTTTTCTCTCCAGTTGAACTCGCTTTATACGTCTCTGGAGGTTGATTGTTTGTCCTTTCTTCATAATGTCCACTAGAATCACCCCTTTCATGTCCCAGAAGATGGTGGCCATAACGTTTCCTGCAGAGGGAGCCATTTTGAACTTTTTCTTGCGTGGGGAGTCTGCGTGATGCCACTCCATGGATTGGCGTTTTGTTTCAGGTTCAAAGTGGTGTACCCAAGTCTTCTCTCCACTCACAATTCGTGAAAGGAAGTCATCACCTTTTGTCTCGTATCGAACCAACGACTCAGAAGCAATTTCTTTTCTTTGGGTTTTATGATCTTCAGTCAGTTCGCGAGGAACAAACCGTGAACACACTTTTGAATATCCCAGTTGCTGAATTATTGTATTCACACTTACTTCACTAATTCCTAGCTCCAGTGATAGCTCCTTGTATGTGACGCGCCGATTTGATCGAATGATGTTGTTAGCACGTTGCACAGTGTGAGATGTCACAGCCGATGCCGGGCGACCGCTGCTTGGCTCATCATCGAGGCTGGCTCTCTCTCTCTCCGATGATCTCACACGTCCAGACCAGCGTCCAACTGTGCTTCGATCAACAACAGCATCTCCGTAAACGTTTTGTAAACGTTTGTGAATATTTCTATTTCCTTCTCTGCGGTTAAGAACTCGATAACAGCTCTCTGTTTACGACGCACATCACTGTCAGACGCCATTTCCGAAACTGCGTTAACCATCGGTTTTATACAAGGGTGTTTAAAAGTGGTTTTATACAAGGGTGTTTAAAAGTGGTTTTATACAAGGAGGGGAGGTTCAAACTGGAAAAATTTGGTTATGTGAAGCGCAGAAAGTTCAAACTTACGGCCCAAAAGACATTTCAGCCCCATGGCCTATTTTTTATCTAAGAAAAAAGGGTGGGGCAAAATATATTGAGTGTCCCTAGTATATATACAGTATATCTTTACTTTGCTTAGTTCAGTAACACTTTTGGATCACCTGAAGATAAGGGCCCCCATGTATTCTTGTTTTTTGCTTTACAGTACCAAATATAATAATAAATTAAATTGAATGTCCGGTTAGGTCAACTGCACGCCCTTGACGATTGGTTAGGTTAAGTCGTGGTATTTTCGTTAGTTTTAACGAAGATATCATTTGGTAATTGAGGCTGGGGGCCCTGATCTTCAGGTGATCCGCACTTTTTACTGGTTTTGAAGGTTAACCGTATAAATGTATCTATAATTTGGTCATTACAAAGTCCCTTAGTTAAAACAGCCTAAAGGTCAGGATTATCGTTTAAAAATTTGTGAAAAAAATTGACAAGCACGATTTTTTACAAAAAAAAAGATTAAAGTTGCACACTTCCGTCAAGGTTACGCACTCCGTCTCTAAAGTTAAAGTTGCGCACTTCCGTCTCCAAAGCTCAAAACAAAATGAAATGTGAACGAATAAAATAAGTATAAAAATTTAAGTATTTGCCTCACTTTATCACCATGGTAAATGTTAAGTTTAGAGGCGTAAATTAAACTCGAAAAAGTTTACGGGCGTAAATTATAAAAACGAAAAACAAGTTAAATTTTTATATCCAAATAACTTATATATTATAATCAATCAACACGGTACTGTTCAGTAACACAGTAGTTGAAAGCGGAGAATTTGTTATAGTTTTTAAAAGCATTTCTCCACAAGAATTCGTGTAAGTAGCTATGGAATAAGATATCGGATGTTCCACACTGTTGACGTAATTTTGGTTTTGCCCTCATCCACAAGTTCTCCACATTTTGTGTATGGATGTCCATGTTCTGCGGATCCATAAAGTTTTGTTCATGAATGTAAATCCCACCACCTAAGTTGTCGATGTCGGCATAGGAAGCCCAACCATCTGAAACAATATGTGAGCCTGGCAAAATCCACTCTAGAATAGCTTGGTCCAAATTGTTTTTTCGTCGATCTGGAACCTCGATCATAAAGCACTTACCAGTATTACGCTCAACGCCACCAAATACCCAATAACCTGGTTGCCAGTGCTCCCGATGATATTTCCGGTGGAAAAAATTTGCTTTCGTCGATTTCCACAAGAGCCTCGCCATCATCATCGATACCACCAATTTGCCGTGGATTATTTTCCAAATATTCCTCACAAACATCCCTACGGAAATTACAATCTACAGTATAACAGTGGGCGAAGATAATCCGGTTTCATGAATAATTTTAGTTTGCGGATAATCGCGTAACCAAAGTAACCAAAAGTATAGGAGGAATATCAATTGCTGTAGAGAAGCGTGACTATTAATAATAATAATAAAAAAAAGTCTTTCGTGATGCTGCTACATAATTTACAAATTTTGCAGTACCAGCGAACACCATTGCTCCAGTGTGAGAAATGAGACACATTGGGTTGTTACAACCTTCACATTGCTTTTCGTTCTTCATTAATCTATGTTTTGCCAACCATTCAATAGCCTAACTTGTAGTACCAATTTGGGGAAAAAGTTCTAATAATCTCAGATCCTCTTGCAATATCTGCTGAAATGTTAACACGTCAAAATTGTCTGCGACAGTGAATGGTACTCTTGGTCGACCCGCCATTTTGTATGTTCTAAACAAAAAGTAATGGTTTAAAACAATTAGACAGCTGTTATAGACGACACAATAATTTACCCCCCCTAAACATTTTAGTTATATATATATATATATATATATATATAATATATATATATATATATATATATATAGTGCTCTTCCAATACGTGCTCTACCGTAAAATTTACATTCCAATATGTGCTAACTAACGAAAATATCACGACCTAACCTAACCAATCGTCAAGGGCGTACAATTGACTTAACGATTGGTTAGGTTAGGTCGTGATATTTCCGTTAGTTAGCACATATTGGAATGTACATTTTACGGTAGAGCACGTATTGGAAGAGCACCATATATATATATATATATATGCAGTAGCTATAACTAACACACATTTTTGGTAAAAGTTGCTTAAAATTAATCGAAACCTACGTAAAAATTATTGAATGCCAGGTTAGGTCAACTGTATACCCTTTACGATTAGTTAGTTTAAGTCGTGATATTTTCGTTAAAACTAACGAAAAGAAATTTTCGTTAAAACTAACGAAAATACCACGATTTAACTTAACCAATCATCAAGGGCGTACAGTTGGTGCTACTGTAGTATGCGGTCTACCGTTAAGTTTCTACTGTAGTATGCGGTCTACCGTTAAGTTTCTACTGTAGTATGCGGTCTACCGTTCAAAATATTTAAAAGGAATTGAAAATGAATTGAAAGGAATTATAATTTAATTTACACAATTAAGGAATTATTAAAGAAGTTAAACATACTACTACCACATACTTAACGGTAGACCGCATACTACAGTACGCCCTTGATGATTGGTTAGGTTAAGTCGTGATATTTTCGTTAGTTTTAACGAAAATATCACGACTTAACCTAACCAATCGTCAAGGGCGTACAATTAACCTAATAATAAAATAATAAGAAGATAAGAAGTTATAATTAAAAGGTAGACCGCCGAATCGTAGGTAGACCGCATACTATAGTAGCACCGTACAGTTGACCTAACCGGCCATTCAGTTGACCCAACCGGGCATTCAATTATTACAGCACTTCAAAACCTAAAACGAATTGTTAACAAATTTAAAATTAGGAAATTTTATTATTCTAGTGCGGGGCCTACTACGAAGAAGTGCCAATTACATAATTTACGCCCGTAAACTTTTTCGAGTTTAATTTACGCCTCTAAACTTAACATTTACCATCACCACTTCGTTGAGTGATCACTCGCATATAAGTAAACAATATCGAATTTTCATTAACAAAGCTGATATGATGATAAGGAAATTTAGGATCACCTGAAGATCACGGCCCCCAGCCTTCTTTAGTTAGCCTTATAAGGCTAACTAACGAAAATATCACGACCTAACCTAACCAATCGTTAGGTCAACTGTACGCCCTTGACGAATGGTTGGTTAGGTCGTGATATTTTCGTTAGTTAGCCTTATAAAGCTAACTAAAGAAGGTTGGGGGCCTGATCTTGAGGTGATCTGAAATTTAAATTGGTACTTGTAGGTTATCTCCCTCCCACCACTTTTGACAGAATATTTTCGTTAAAACTAACGAAAATATCACGACTTAACCTAACCAATTATCAAGGGCGTATAGTTGATCTATTAGTAAATAGTAAATACTATTCCAGAAACAAACAATGTTGTAATTAATAATATATCAACTGTACACCCTTGATAATTGGTTGGGTTAAGTCGTGATATTTTCGTTAGTTTTAACGAAAATATTCTGTCAAAATTGGTTGGGGGGGGGGGGAGATAACCTATAAGTACCTTTAAATTTCTCGCAACAAAAGAAACTGAGGTTATCATCTTTGATTTAATTACGTAAAAAGGGGTAGAACCCTAAATTAGATTTATAATAGATTACTTCATAATAATTACATCCAAGATGTTCAACTTTGAAATGTTTGCTAGCCACAGTGTCTGGAGCCTCCCAGATGTAATTAAATATTCTCAGCACAGTCTGATGCAAAAAGGGAAAAAAAAAAAATCCAAACCTCTAACTCCGTTTATTTTAGTTAGTCATCAATGTCTTTTAAATTTTGGGCAAAATGGTGAAAAGATTTTTCTTTAGCTCCACTTGACATTATAATAATAATAATAATAATAATTAAAAAAATCTATTCAATTTTTGAGTTTTTAAGTGTTGTATTTAATATTTTTCTTCCTTCTCAACTATGGAAATTAAGTTTCACTCAATAAAACTTCACATTTTCATTTCATTTCAGTTTTTAGAAACTATTTTATCATTTATAATAAGTTTTAAAAGAATTTTTAAATATGTAATTAAAATTTCGTGTTTAATTGAATTATAGATGATAAAAATGAAATATAAAAATTTGAAATATTTCAGTATACAGAATTTTATAATAAATTTATTTCAAATTTAACGAATTAGATAGATAGATAAATAGACAGATAGATAGATAGATAGATAGATAAATAGATAGATAGGTAGATAGATAGATAGATAGATAGATAAATAGATAGATAAATACAGAGAGAGAGAAAGAGATTTAATTTTTAAGTCTTATATGGAATCCTAGTGTCTCTCAATATGTTAGAGGTCGGTCTTTCTCAATTTACAATAATTATGTCAAATAGCTTAAATATGTATTTACTAATATTTGCTAAAAAGAAAGTTCTTGTTTATATCTATTTAAATTTTATAACTAGCTATAAACACCACTCTTCATCCGCACTCTAGTTAAGACTAATTTTCATTTTCTCGCAAACAAAAAAGAAGAAAAATTATGAGCGTTTACGCATTCCATTAACGATGACATACCCCATTCCGATACCATCATACCGCCATTGTTCCTTTATTAAAAGTTTTCTTTAATCTCCTAAAGTCTTTTTTTATGCCTCCTTCATCTCGTTACTTTAAGTTCTCATAATTAATTTTATCTTCTCTGAGTCTGCTCCGTCTTCGAGTTAAGGAGAGCCATTTTCTTATCGCTCACAAGTTGCTAAACTCCTTTATTAACTAATTACGACACGCGCAAAACATGTTTAAGGGAACGAGATCGTTCGCTCATTGTCTAACGTGAAAACATTCGTTCTTTAAACGAGAAATTTAGAAACAGTGTATCGATGTTGCCCCCATAATTTTGTAAAGGTTAGTTAGACTTTTCGTAATATAATAATAATAATAATAATAATAATTAGTCAGGTAAAGCGACATTGGGTCTGGAAAGTAGTTGGATGGGAGATCATCCTCCGCATCCAGTTCATTTAGTTATTCGTGGTTCGGATCTCACGTAAACCTGTAGGTCCCCACCGTCATATGACTTTAGATGTTGCGAAGGAGGTTAACAACCCTATCAATCAACCAACACGGCCCATTGCTCTAACTCCTGTATTATTATTATTAGCACCATCGGGATTCGAACCCCCGACCTCAGTATCTTGACTTCGCTTATAGGGAAACAGCGTTACCCACTGAGCTACGGAGGCTGGCCATTTCCTCTCATACTAAGCATTTAAGAGGAGGAAACTTAGTGTATATAAGGGTTACGTGACGGCCACATCGCAACACCGCTTACCGTTCGTTCAGTGAAGTTATTCAGATGATGTAGTGACCAATGGTTCGTATCGCACATAAAGCTGTAGGCCACATACGTCACATGACCTTTGCTGTTACGAAGATTGCTAAACAACTCCAAACATTATCGTTATAATAATAATAATAATAATTTATTATTAATATTATTATTATTACTATCATTAATTAACTATATATATTATATAATATATATATATATAAGACTATAAAATAAATATAAATTATAAGCACCGAAATTGTAATTATATATTGGTGAAGCCTCATATACACATAATAATAATTAGGATAATTATATCCACAATGTAATAACGAAGTATTCTTATATTTGCAGATCCCTTTTATAATCCCTGGATTAGTTTTTAATTACGTTGTCTTAATTATATCTATATCTTTTATGTTTGTGGTAAATTTACTTTTATACTATGAGAGAGAGAGAGAGAGAGAGAGAGAGAGAGAGAGAGAGAGAGAGAGAGAGTTGATTGTTATTGCTTATTCTCACCAGAAAATACAGTTTATCCAGAAACAAATGTGTTAATCTTTTCTCTCTGCATATACAGTATTCATTTATAGGCAAACTTTAGGGACATTTACAGAAAAAAATTTACGGATATCTTAGGACAAAAATTCAAAATGGCGGAAATTGCCTTCCTCGCAAAAGTGAAAACAATTCCGTACATACGAAAATGACAGAGTATTTTCAGTAATTAAAAGTTAAACGCGTTTTTAAAAGGTTTTATTTGACGATTCTTGAAGCATTCCATATTCGTTAATGGGATGTTAAAACCACATCCAACTCGCTTTGGACGACTTTCATTTGGAAGAAGGGAATTTCGAATTCGCGTGAATGGCTCCAGAAAGCTTCTAATAAAAGTTTCCATTGAGCTTCTTGGATTTAGTTTATAATTAACAAAGGACAAACTCCATTTTATTAATCGTAAACTTTATTCAAATTAAGCAGATCTGAATTCTACGAAGAAATGTTCGAACAAAAACCGTGAACGGGTGAATCTCAAATAGAAAAAGTAAATGACGCTCAGATGGAAATATACATTTTATTTCATTTGTTCAACACTTCTTCCCACTTAAAAACTTTTGCAATACAAAATCGGTGTTTCCCTTCTGGTTATATTCCTCTTACAATTATGCGTATTACTCCTCCAAAGTATTCGTGTGTGTGTGTGTGTGTGTGTGTGTATATATATATATATATATATATAGTGTATATATATATATATATATATATATGTATATGAAAGGCGACAATCTTGACCTTCGTAAAACAAGGAATCATCGCACGGAATGTTTGAAAGATATATATATATATTAAGTGTGACATCCAAGAAGCTTATTTCCTTAACGGCGTGCTATTTTCTGCCAGAGCAGAAACAATGTAAGCGGCCAACTCAACTCCGCCTGATGTCAGTGGCCGGGAGCGAACCAGCGCCACACCGTTCGGAGTCCGCCACTGCAATCACTAAGCTCCCGGGCTTTTTTCATAAAAAACCGAATTCAGATATACACGAGTATCCAGTATATATATATATATATATATATAATAATATACTGTATATGTCTTTTCTAAAAAGTTTGTGTATAGGTGCACTTAAACCCGATATTGATTTTCATTACCTGTATTTTTATTTTTATTTTTATTTTATTTCCGTGTTTGTTTTATAGTTTTTATTATTACTTTTATTATTACTTGTTTCATTACGTGCAATATTTTTATTTTTTTTTCTCTTTTTTTCTTTTTTAGGTTCTATTTTTATTCTCTTGTGTGAAGTTTTTTCTTCTCACAAAAACTCTGCAAACTATTCAATTTTAATCTCTCTCTCTCTCTCCCCCCCCCTATATATATATATATATTATATATATATATATATTCGACAGTACATCTCGTCAGGGAATGAAAGATATTGCTTATACACAAAAACTGTTCCCACAAGAGTTCAAACCCACCACCTCTTGAATAGAAGGTGAAAGCGCTAGCCACTACGCTACATAAAATGCCTCTGGACCCGAAAGCGTTACGCGTTTTCTCGATCGTTTAAATTGCATATGACACATTATATTAATGGTTTTTCTTATTGTAGTGTACTGGCTACCGCTCTCCCCTCCTATTCAAGAACTGGTGGGTTCGAATCCTGGTGGGGGCAATATTTGCATTGTTCAAAATCATGCGTGTTCCTGCAATGTGTGTGTGTGTGTGTGTGTGTGTGTGTTTGCAAGGAAACATCGTTTTAAATATCTGTAAATCTTCAAGATACATTTTATTTAATGTATTCAAGTTGTAAGAAGGATATGTATGCGAAAACAAACTTACTAAAATATTGAGACAAATGCTTACTCCTTCTATTCTAATACTGTGAGTGGGTTTAGTCTAGAGTATATTGTCGTATATCAATATATTCATTCAATTTTTGAATTCATCTCTACTTACAAACTTAAATTGTTACAATACACTCGTCGCAGGCCGGCCAGACCCAATCCACAACTGCTCGCAGTTCAATTTCTCCGACTCTTCCGTAAACATCCGATGTCATCCAGGATTTGACGGCGGTTTGCCGCAGGCTTTCTTCTTTGAACTCTATGACTCTGACAATCAAAAATTGATCGCCAACATTAGCAAAAATGTAAGTATTAGACTTCGCATCATTTTGCCAAATTCTTTCGCTTTTTGAGGGTCAAGTTTTCTTATTTTCTATCTTTTGTGGGGTGCAAAGGGAAAAGAAGGGATTATTTTTTAGTTTCTGTAACGATTGCGTTCATTCTTTTTTGAGTTTTGCTATTTTATTTTATTTTAATATTTTTGGGTATGAAGTTACGTTATTGTTTTGGGTTATATGGAATTGTCGTTCTGCGTTTGAGTAACTTTTAACTTTTACGTTTGTTTCGTATTTAATAATATATAATTATTGTAATTCTTATTTGAAACCACAAATATCTCCATTAATAATTGATAATTAATTTATTTCTAATAATTAAATTAATTTATTTCGCGGAAGATAAAAACAAGCATTATTCTAATTTTTTATATTTACGTGAAATTATATATATACACAAAATAAAATAAATTAAAATAGGCCTACTTACGTAAATTCTAAACTCTAAATGTATTGGAGAACTGCTTCATGTTGTTAATTAACTGATTAAAAATAATTGTAATTTATGCATAAGTATATTGTTAATAATAATGAAACAGAAACACAAACGTTCGTTCTCGTTGTGGATATACTGTGAAAAAAATGTTTCCGCTTTGTTTTCATTTTTAATACTAATATAATATTTCCGAGCTAAATATGTGTTTTTCAAACATCATCACTTTCAGTTTAAAGTAAAGTCAAAGAAACTCATTAATAATTTTCCAATTGGGGATTAAAAAGAAAAAATGTTGAGAAAAATCTGAAATTAAACCTCAAAGATTTTTTTTAATTCAGACGTTGTAATTTTAATTCAAAATTCTTCATTATATATATATATATATATAATAACGTCTTCTAAATATTGAGGATATTTTTCGCTTTTGAGGCAGATGTGCATGGTATAGAATTGCCGCGTGAGATTATACGCTCTTCATCTCTATTTATCTCTCTAGCTATCTATCTAGCTATCTTTATATCTATTTATCTACCTACCTTTGCATTCAAGAATGATTTTGAAGCAACTGTTCGTAACGATAAATAATGTACATGATAAGGGCGAAAAGCTGCGCTCAACCCGTTTACTCTCCTACTTATGCCACACTATTATAAATATTAACTTCAGTGCTTTAACAATGAATTTCTTAAACATTTTATGTATACTCGTATATTCACGCGTACGAATTTTGATGTGGGTATATGTGTATACAATATAACGGTTTAGTTTTCCAGCATTACTTAATTTTCTTCAGTGCTATAGTTATTTTTATTATTTTATATATGGCGTCTATTTAAATTACCTGAATCATTGTGGACACGGAAAAAAATCTCTCTCTCTCTCTCTCTCTCCACACACACACACACACACATTTTATATATATATATATGTGTGTGTGTGTGTGTGTGTGTGTGTGTGTGTGTGTGTGTGTGTTACACACTATCGCACAAAATGAGATCAATATTAGAATTTGAGTAATTTCATTTTCATAGAAAACCAGCATTAAATCAATCGACACAAGGTCTAATAACAGATTACAGAAAAATGAGGCAGGAAAGGAAATTATTTTTGCGTAGCAACCACATGTTGTTAGAGCTACCTCTAAGAAATGATTCATCTTTTAATTCGTGTAGAAATAAAATTTATGATACTTGTACAATGCTTGTACAAATGACGAAAGATTCATCGCGAATAATCTGACCCTTCTTCAGACATGTTCTTAACAACGCCTGGTTTCTAAGCAACTTATATGGAAGTGATCTGCGTAGTTATTAGTTATTAATCCGTGGTCTAATCCTGCATAAAGTCGTCTTCAATGAGGGTGACCTCGCACAAAGTAGAAATCCAATCTATAATAATAGTACGTAGTTTCTGTCATTCTGTCTGTCCGCCGCTTTTCTCGAGAATCGCTCAACGTAGAGCACTCATCTTTACGCCGCTGGAAAGGTTTCTGCTCTGGGAGGATCCTAACGATATTTTTTTTCATTCGCACACGCGCATGCGCATGCGGAACTTTTAAACAAAGCCAAATAGAGAAAACGTTCATTGAAGAAAAAATGTTCCTTTTCGACTCTTTAAGCGGAGGGTGGTGTGGGGCATGTGGGAAACTCCAACCCATCATTTTTTGGCAGATCTCTCCAACTGAAATTTGTCTTCTCGAGTATGTTTTATTTTTAAATCATGACGCAACTCTTTAAGTTTCATGCAAAAAAATCTTGCAACAATATCTGGCCTATGTTCTGGTCAGGTTAGGTTATAGGTTAGATTAGATGTTAGGTTAGGTTATAGGTTAGGTTAGAGGTTAGATTAGGTTATAGGTCAGGTTAATTTGGATAGTCTGCGATATTCCAGAATACAATTACAATTTATAATTTTCACAAAATGTAGCCATACAACAATTTCAGCTGAAACGTTCCAAAACTTCCAAAACATTTTTGTACGTTGCATGATAACGAAGAAAAGTTTCCATAGAAACACGTGAAGTTTTTCGTACAAGGTTGAAGTTTTTTCCTTTTTTCCCACATTACTGCATTCAATGGAAGGCAATTCTTTGACTGTTGTTGAAGGAATTGTAAAAATTGTATTATTTTTTTCCTGAAAATTCCCAAGCTCAGTCTATAGAAACACTTTCGTCGATTTTCCAAAAAAACGGTTCGTATAAATTTTATGATGTTATATTTCAGGTATTTTAAAAAAGTAAGAAGAATTTGAAACCTTGTTTTCGGAAGATTTTTGCTATTGTTACAAAAATGCGAATTTACTAAATAAAACAAAGAATGCCCTTATTTGTACCAAAGAGTGAAGGTTAGATTTTAAGTTATACACACACACACACACACACACACACACACATATATATATATATATATATATATATATATTATACAGTGTATATATATATATATATATATATATCTATCTATCTCCATATAATGGAATGAAAATTACAGAAAACTGCCATTTTCACGCATATTCTATGATTCATTGTCAGAATAGGGTTATTTAACAAATATTTTATCATAGTGCAGGAGTGGAGAGTTTTGATATGATAAAATAAGGACAGAATTTAAAGTTAAGCACAAATGCACTGGTTTGTGACATAGGATACAGTATATAATAAGGGCGTTTAAAAGCGGTTTTATACAAGGAGGGGAGGTTCAAACTGGAAAAATCCGGTTATGTGAAGCGCAAAAAGTTTAAACTTACGGCCCAAAAGACATTTCAGCCTCATGGCCTATTTTTGGCTAGGAAAAAAGGGTGTGGCAAATATATTGAGTGCCCCTAGTATATATATATATATATATATATATATATATATACATATATATATATATATATATATATATATATTAATATATATATATATATGAAAAATTATTTCACGAAAGTGACACGTGAAAAATATTTATGATGAATAAAACCACGAAGGGAAAAGAAACACAAAGGGGTGCTCAAGCGCTTTCGTCTAATGACATCCTCAGGAACACTGGAGTGAAAGGACAGATCAAGGCAATATATAGGTTACAAAAATAAACATACATACATACATATTCATATATATATATACATATATATACATATATATATACACACATATACATATATATAGTAAGCATAGAAAAAATTGTGGGGGAGCAAACATTTGTAAGGGAGATTGACACTTTTAGCACTTCAGCCGACATTCAATATAAATTCAAATGGCTTGTTTATGAAACAGGTCACAAAAGAATAAAGAAATAAAAGTAAATATAAATATAAATTGAGAAAAAAATTAATTACAAAATAGTGCCTTAGTGATATATATGTCACAGCCTAAAAACCATAAAGAAATAAACCGGCAAAAAAAAAAACCACAAATATACATACATATATATATATATATATATATATATATATACATACACACATACACATATACATATATATAGTAAGTAAAGAAAAATGTGGGAGGATAAACACATTTGTATGGGAAAAAATGACACTTTTAGCACTTTGGCCGACCTTCAATATAAATTCAAATGGCTTGTTTATGGAACAGGTCACAAAAGAATAAAGAAATAAAAATAAATATAAATATAAAAAGTGCTTTAGTGATATATATGTCACAGCCAAAATAACCATAAAGAAATAAACCAAGAGATAAAAAACAAAAATTGTAAGTGGAGTCTACAAATTCAAGCTCAAAAGGGAAGTTTACAATCAATTTAATAGATGATGCCAAATTGATATACTGTATATGTCACAAAGAAATAAAGAAATAAACCAAAAAAAATTAAAAAATAATAAAAAATAATAATAATAAATTGAAAAATAAATTTTAAGAGAGGCACACCAATTTATAAGGGAAAAATTACCACAGGTTTTTTAGTTATTGTCTGAATCATGCATATTATAGTCACAAACGAATAAAAAAGTACAAGTAAATATAAATTGGAAAACAAAATGATGCCTAGATGATATATAAAGAACCATAAAAATATATACAACATATATACAGTATATATACGAAATATAAACGCAATATATACAGAATATATATATATATATGCATAAGGGAAAAATTACCAAAGATTTGTTTTTATAATTATTGTCTGAAAAAACGGTAGGTCGCAAAAGAATAAAAAAAAAAAATAAATATAAATTGAAAAAATTACCAATAATACACCTACACATGTATACCCGCATAACCAAATATATATACATATACACACATATATACAACACACACACACACACACACACATATATATATATACACATACAAGCTTGACCTTCGCGAAATGAGAAATCATCGCGCAGAACCTTTGTGAGGTTGTAAGGTAAGGTAAGGTACATACACATATATATATATATATATATATATACACATATATATACACATACATACATACATACATATACACACATACATACATACATATACACACATATACATACACACACATTTAACTGCAATGACCACACACATACTCACATACACATACATACATACACATACACGCATACAGCCAAAAATTGAAAAATAAAATTGTAAGAGAAACCTACAGATTTATAAGGAAAAAAAAAGAAAAAAAGACAAAAACAAATTTTTACCAAAGATTTAACAACCTGCCCTTTTTGTTTAAATCCATTCTGAAGGAATTCAGAGCAACGGGATCGAGTTGAAACAGACCTTTACTCATGTTAAGGTTATTTGTAAGTTGAATTATAGCCGACTCAAGAATATTTCTATTAACAATGTTGCTAGAGTGAAACAAAACTGAAACATTATTCCAATCAATACAATGGGATAACTCTGACAAATGGACAAAAAGGGCACTGGACAACTGTCCCGTTCTAACGGAATATTGATGCTGTTTTACACGCGTTTGCAAATCCTTTCCCGTCTGACCTATGTAAAAGGAATCACATTGCTTACACCCAATTTTATAGATAATGCTAAATTATTGGTAGGGCTATTTTTTACTATGATGTTTTCACAATATTGTTATATGAAAAAACTACACTGATATCCAAAAGTTTAAGTACATTAGCAATGCCTAAGAAGCCCGGGAAAAATGGAAGTACTAAAATATTCTTTGACAAGGTGCGAGTGTTATTATTCACACGATAGAAGGTTCGTTTAGCCTTATTAAGACAAGATTCCATGAACGCAGATGGGTAACACAACTCACTTCCAATACCGTTGATATTTTCCAATTCGGCATCGATGTATTCCGGACTGGCGATCCTAAGAGCGCGGAGAAACATTGAGGAAAATATGGCCTTTTTAATAGGGGTGTCATGTCCAGAGTAAAAGTGTACGTAGGACAAATTGTTTGTTTTTTTCCGATAGATACTAAACTTAAAACCCGGGCTATCCCTATGAACACGCACATCCAAAAACGGGATTGAGTTGTCTTGTTCCACTTCTAAAGTAAATTTAATGGAGGGGACTTGGTCATTTAACTGAAGGAGGAAGTCATCCAGGTCACGCTGTATGCGTGTATGTGTATGTATGTATGTGTATGTGAGTATGTGTGTGGTCATTGCAGTTAAATGTGTGTGTATGTATATGTGTGTATATGTATGTATGTATGTGTGTATATGTATGTATGTATGTATGTGTATATATATGTGTATATATATATATATATATATATATATATATATGTGTATGTACCTTACCTTACCTTACAACCTCACAAAGGTTCTGCGCGATGATTTCTCATTTCGCGAAGGTCAAGCTTGTATGTGTATATATATATATTGTGTGTGTGTGTGTGTGTGTGTGTGTTTGTATATATGTGTGTATATGTATATATATTTGGTTATGCGGGTATACATGTGTAGGTGTATTATTTGTAATTTTTTCAATTTATATTTATTTTTATTTCTTTATTCTTTTGCGACCTACCGTTTTTTCAGACAATAATTATAAAAACAAATCTTTGGTAATTTTTTCCCTTATGCATATATATATATATATATATTCTGTATATATTGCGTTTATATTTCGTATATATACCGTATATATGTTGTATATATTTTTATGGTTCTTTATATATCATCTAGGCATCATTTTGTTTTCCAATTTATATTTACTTGTACTTTTTTATTCGTTTGTGACTATAATATGCATGATTCAGACAATAACTAAAAAACCTGTGGTAATTTTTCCCTTATAAATTGGTGTGCCTCTCTTAAAATTTATTTTTCAATTTATTATTATTATTTTTTATTATTTTTTAATTTTTTTTGGTTTATTTTTTTATTTCTTTGTGACATATATATCAATTTGGCATCATCTATTAAATTGATTGTAAACTTCCCTTTTGAGCTTGAATTTGTAGACTCCACTTACAATTTTTGTTTTTTTATCTGTTGGTTTATTTCTTTATGGTTATTTTGGCTGACATATATATCACTAAGGCACTTTTTATATTTATATTTATTTTTATTTCTTTTTCTTTTGTGACCTGTTCCATAAACAAGCCATTTGAATTTATATTGAAGGTCCAAAGTGCTAAAAGTGTCATTTTTTCCCATACAAATGTGTTTATCCTCCCACAATTTTTCTTTACTTAATATATATGTATATGTGTATGTGTGTATGTATATATATAATATATATATATATATTATATATATATATATATGTATATTTGTGGTTTTTTATTTGCCGGTTTATTTCTTTATGGTTATTTAGGCTGTGACATATATATCACTAAGGCACTATTTTGTAATTAATTTTTTTTCTCAATTTTATATTTATATTTATTTTTATTTCTTTATTCTTTTGTGACCTATTTCATAAACAAGCCATTTGAATTTATATTGAATGTCGGCTGAAGTGCTAAAAGTGTCAATCTCCCATACAAATGTTTGCTCCTCCCACAATTTTTTCTATGCTTACTATATATATGTATATGTGTGATATATATATATATGTATATATATATATGAATATGTATGTATGTATGTTTATTTTTGTAACCTATAATTGCCTTGATCTGTCCTTTCACTCCAGGTTCCTGAGGATGTCATTAGACGAAAGCGCTTGAGCACCCCTTTGTGTTTCTTTTCCCTTCGTGGTTTTATTCATCATATATATATATATATATATATGCACACACACAAACAACACACATATATATATATATATATATATAATATATATATATATATATATACACACACACACATATATAATATATATACACATATATACATACACACACACACACACGCACACACACACAGAATACTTAGCATTTTGCCGCCCCTAGGCAGGGATTAAAGTGTCCTATAGTTGTGCCATTTGATATCGCTAGTTTGCTATTAGAGGCTGCCGTTCTTTTTTTTTAAACTTATTTGTGAATCCATTTAATGTGTTAGAGTTTATAAATAAGTTATTTTCTATTTCAATTCAAAACAACAGGATCAAGGAAGAAAAGGCGCTGGCTAATGTTGAAATTATTTGTAAGTTGAATAATGGCAGACTCAAGAATATTTCTATTAACAATGTTGCTTGAGTGAAACAAAACTAAAGCATTATTCCAAATCAATGCAGTGGGATAACTCTGACAAATGGACGAAAAGGGCACTGGACGACTGTCCCGTTCTAAGAATATTGATGCTGTTTTACACGCGTGTGCAAATCGTTTCCCGTCTGTCCAATGTAAAAAGAATCACAATGTTTACAACTAATTTTATAGATAATGCCTGAATTACTGGTAGGACTACAAGACTGTTTTTTGGAATCTTGTCTTAACAAGGCAAAACGAACTTTCTATCGTGTGAATAATAACCCTCGCTCGCACTTTGTCAAAGAATATTTTAGTACTTCCATTTTTCCCGGGCTTTTTAGGCATTGCTAATGTACTTAAACTTTTGAATATTAATGTAGTATTTTCATATGACAATATTGTTAAAAATATCATAGTAAAAAATAGTCCTACCAATAATTCAGGCATTATCTATAAAATCGGTTGAAACAATGTGATTCATTTTACATTGGACAGACGGGAAACGATTTGCACACGCGTGTAAAACAGCATCAATATTCCGTTAGAACGGGACAGTCGTCCAGTGCCCTTTTCGTCCATTTGTCAGAGTTATCCCACTGTATTGACTGGAATAATGCTTAATTTTTTTTCACTCAAGCAACATTGTTAATAGAAATATTCTTGAGTCTACTATTATTCAACTTACGAATAATATCAACATTAGCCAGCGCCTTTTTTCGCTTGATCCTGTTGTTTTGAATTCATTCAGAACGGATTTAGACAAGAGGGTCAAAGTGCTAAAACTCTGGTAGCTTTTCCTTATAAATTTGTATGCTCCTCCTGCAATTTTTATTTTTCTATTTTATTTTTTTGTGACGTACATATAGTCTCGGACTTGTTATTTATTTCAGTGTTCCTGAGGATGTCATTAGACGAAAGTGCTTGAGCACCATTCTGTGTTTCCCTTTTCCTTCGTGTTTATTTTCATCATACACACACACACACACACACACACACACACACACACACACACACACACACACACAGTATATATATATATATTCTTGACTAAGATTATTATACAAATATACATTGTTATACTTGTATAAGTAATTCATAAGTATAAGTATATGTAATTTAACTAGAGTATTGAAAACTTTGAACTTGAACAAGAAATGAGGGGCTATAAAAAACAGTAAATACTCGGTACGCAGAAAGAAGGGATCAGGGAAGAAGATGGGAATGGAAATATACAGGGTGGTCCAAAAGTCCGTATCTATTTTACTGAAATAATAGTATTTTAGGATAAATATGGAGTAACATAATCAGGTGTTTATTTATTTATCAAGCTTAGGTCTAAGATTCGACGTGACCACCATCAATGTCTTTGCAAATCTCAAATCTGTCCACTGCACTACGGAACACATTCTTAAGAATCTCTGGGGTTAATTTAGCGACTACCGTGACAATGCGGGTTCGCAAATTCTGCAGGACTGTAACTTTTGTTTTGTAAACCTCAGACTTTATAAAGCGCACACAAAGAAGTCTAACCGTGTTAACCTTGTTTGGGTTCCGTGCGACGGTCTTTCTTCACACGAAGGTCAAGCTGGTGGCCCCGCCTCTAGTCCTGGCTTGGTGGAGGAGCGAGTTGTTCTCTTTAGCTCTCCACCGTACATAGCTAGGTACACCCGGTTCAGTTGGTAACGTCCTGAGCCAGGCATCACCGTCCCGAGCCAGGCATCAACCGTCCTCAGCCAGGCATCTAATGGTGTTAAATCCGAAGATCATGCTACCCAGAGCCTGTTTCCACCACGTCCAATCCACCGATTTGGTGAGAACTTATCAAGGTACGCCCGAACGATGTTTGCATAGTGCCATGGAGCTCCATCTTGTTGAAAGACAACAGTGTCGAGAATGCCATCTGAACGAAGCTCGGGTTCAAAAAACTGCTGAAGCATGTCAAGATAAATTGGCCGTTACCGTAGCTTCTGCAAAGATAAAAGGTCCGTAAATCTTCTGTCTTGTCATACCAAACCAGACATTAACTTAAGAAGAATATGTCTCCAATTCGTAGAACTCGGTTGGTTTTTCACTAGCCAAGATATGGCAATTATGTCGATTAACCTTTTCGCATGTGTGGAATGTCCCCTCATCGCTGACGAGAATGTGGTTTAATAAGTTTTCGGTATGAGTTTTTTCACTCAGTTCTTGCACATGACAGCTCGTCTTGAATAATCCTCTTCGTGTAACTCACGTAGCACTTGAATATGGTAACTTTTCTTTTTTAATGTTGATTTTAAAATCCGTAGAACAGTCGTTCTTGGTATGCTCACTGCTCATTCTACGTGATGCTGTGCGAGTTGACATTCTAGGGTTTGTTTGAAAGGCATCTTACCAATTCGGCATTTTCTTGAGAGGTACCTTGACGTCCAGATCTTGCGTCATCATGAACAGATCCGGTTCTTTTAAATTTATTGACCAGCTCGCGAATTGCTTTGTCGGTAGGTCCTGGTTTGTGAAATCTTACTACCATCGCACGTTCTTGTACATCCATCATTATCTATGCATGTAGAAAATAAAATAGTAATCATTATTTCAGCAAAATAGATAAGGACTTTTGGACCACCCTATATATATATATATATATATATTATATATATATATAGAGAGAGAGAGAGAGAGAGAGAGAGAGAGAGAGAGGCGGGGTCACCAGCTTGACCTCCGAGTGAAGAGAGACCAACGCACGAAACAATATAAGATAAGGTAAGGCAAGGTATACAGTGTGTATATATATATATATATATATATATATATATATATATTTTATGCAGGAAGGAGGGGGCCAAAGGCGAACGCCCTCAAAAACGACCCCTCCATAGAAGGGAAAAGATGAGAGTCGAAATCAAGGTTGCCGAGGCTGTTAAAAACTGTACCATGTTTTTTTTAACGAATGCTAGTGTGTAAGATGCGTGTGTGTGTGTAATGAGGAACAGAGGTAGAAGTGTGTGTTCGGGAGCATGCTGAACTGCTTTCAGGGTAGATGAGACACGGAAAAATATCAAAATATCAGCTAAGGAGGGCAGTGACAGGAGAAACGGAAGTTCCTGCACTCCGTGTCTCCTGTCTAATGTCTCCCCCAGAGTAATTCCTTGGTCGATTGGTGTCTACAATCTCCTCCTTGAGAATATATATATATATATACACACATATAATATTTTGAGATATTTGTGACTTTAACAATATTTTTAAGCATGAAACATTATTTCATATGATAATATCCACACAATATTAGTCATAAAGGTCGAAAGGCGGAGCGACAACGGGAGGACTACTTTCATTGCACACGAAAAGAATTCTGATTTGCCTCTCAGCATCATTCATAATCCTTGGAAGTGTGTTATTTTATTCCTTCCGTCTACCTAATCTCCAAGAGAAACCAGTTTGAAGTTTAAAATATATATATTTGAATTATATATTGAATTGCATTGAATAACTCTTTACTCATAAAATAAATACAATTCTACAATTTTTAATACAATAATTTTATCATAAAATAAATAATTATGAAATTGGGCTATTTATTATAATATATATATATATATATATATATATATATATATATATATATATTATATATATATATATATATATATATGCTGCAAACCCACAAGGAAAAAGAAAAACGATTCCAAGGCCTTTCGTGTATTCAAAGCTACACCTCGTCAGGGTCAGGGTAACGAGGTGTAGCTTTGAATACACGAAAGGCCTTGGAATCGTTTTTTTTTTTCTTTTTCCTTGTGGGTTTGCAGCATTTATTCATTTCACGTGTTTTATTGTGAAATTCATCCCATATATATATATATATAATATATATATATATATATATATATATATATATATTATAATAAATAGCCCAATTTCATAATTATTTATTTTATGAAATTATGAATTATACTGCAACCAACACACAGTATAATTAATGTAAAGAACGACGACACATTAATTATACTGTGTGTTGTTTGCAGTATATATGTACGGCATGCGAAGGTGCCCCCTCAGGGCATTGGTTTCTGCTCGTATGTAGGAGAATTACGACTTCTGATTGATCGAGGTCCTTGGTGTAGTGGATAGCATATCTGACCGGCAATCGGATGATCCCGGGTTCGATTCCCGGGAGGTACCTCATTTTTCATTTGTTCGTTCTCCCTCCTCATCTTGTGCGGAACGCTCTTCTATACAAGCGTCGTTCTTTATATATATATATATATATTATATATATATATATATATAAATAAAAGGTATATATATATATATATATATATATAAACCCATTACGTTTGGCTCTCCCAAATGAATATAAAGAAGACACTATAAGTGATTAGGATTAATCGCTGGCATAGCAACATCGCGACATCTCTGCTGAGACCGAAGTATATGATATTAGAAGGTTAACTCTAAATGAAATATAAGTAAAAATGCTGAGGCTCCATTTTTAATATGGAAGAAATGTAAACGAAACGATAAATACAGTAAACCGCACACTCTAAGTCACATCATATATATATAACTCAAAAGACGCTCTATTAAGCTTAAATACAAGTTTGAAGCAATTAGCCTAATGACCGCAGAGCGTAATGCCCGGTCGAAGGTCTTACATGCACACTGTCCTGTTTTAGTGGAGTATGAATTTAAATAAAAGAAATATAGAAGTGGCATCACGCGACGCAGGAAAACGTATATGAACTTCGTCGCGATAGAATTCTCTTGCGAAATGTTAATGGGTGTAAACGGGTAAGAGAAACTCACACGCATAAACGCGAACATCTTTGAGGGGGACATTGAGATCAAAACAAATAATGTGAAATGAGAAACAAAGCAAAATAATCGAATTGATCGCATTAAACTTTTAAAATGGAAATAAAAATGATCTTTGAAGGAGCGAAAAGTGAAATGAAAGAAACATTTTCAAAGTAACGAAAAACACTCTTTGAATTCGTTTACAAAAATGTATCAAGATGGAGATTAGAAATAAAATAAACACTTTTTATCATCGAGAACGTTCTACGACTCTTGTTATTCATTTATTTCTTAAAATGTGGCCATGTAATCGCTCACTTCGCTCAGTTGGTTCGACATTGGGTTGAGACTACGAGGGTTCGGGTTCGATTCTCACCGCCATCACGGTTGGAAATGGCGGTCGGTCACCTGTTCTGCGTGTGATTGACCTCGCTCGGGTCAGTCTCTCACGAGTTCACCTCTACTGCCTCCGTTTGGGGAAAAAGTGGGTCCGGATGTTACCCGTGACCACGTATAATACGTAAATATTAACCCAGTAAACAAAGAGTACGCTTAATGAACGTTCATAAATGACTATAAAGAGTTTATTAACGTTCAATAACCAACACTTATTTCGAGATACTGTATTATGTTCATTTGTCTGTCTACTCGTTTGTCTATCTATTTTTTCAGCTTTCCTTAAGAAATGGTCCTAACTCTAAAATTAATTCATCGCATTAATGTCGTACTGTTTCAGGATCAATTTGAAGCAGTGAATAATAATACCCCTTTAAGTAAGGGATCTGCCGTCTTCACGATTATCATATATTAACCCTTTGAACGATAGATTTATCTATATTCCATTCCCGGTGCTTGAGCCTCTTTCTATTTTGATTTAAATGTATAATCTTTGTCCATTTAGACTTCTCGTCTTTGCCAAAGTAATATCCGAAATTGAAATTATTATCTTTCATTTCTCAAATGGAACATCTAATCGGAAATCTTTTGCACTTGCTTATTTTGGGATAAACCCTGCAAACGTTCTGTGTGTATATATATATATATATATACACACACACACATCAGAGCCTTCGGTTCTCTGCCCTACGGGCGGGGCTTGTACTTCACAAACTCGCTTACGGCGAGGGCACCTTCGCAGAGTACCGAGATGAAGACAAAAATATTATTTTACATTTTAAATATAGCTTCACAAATTTTTAACCCCATTTTCTACCCCCTCCCCTCCCCACCCCCTTGTTGCATAACCCCCACCCCATTACCCCTACCCCCCTTTTCTGTTTTAAAAATAGTTGGAAGTTTGTGTAACACTTCATATTTTCTATATTTTGAATAAGGTCGAAAGGAAATGGAAGAAAATGCAGGCGTTTTTTTTTAATAGTTAAGGATATATATATATATATATATAATATAATATATATATATATATATATATATATATATATATATACACACACACACACACACAGTGGACCCCCGCTATCCGAGAATCTCGATAACCGAGGTTTCGCTCGATCGAAATTTTCCATAAAGAACCATTCATTCGCTAACCGAGATCTGCCCCACTGATCGAGATACCGACCAACATCACATGTTTGTGATGGAAAGATCATGAAAAGAGACCCCATCCATGGCAGAGCCTACACAATATACAGCACCATCAATTCAGCGCTCCTCCCATACCGAACTCAACTCCAAGAAATGACCAAGCCCAAGCAGACACTGATTGATAGTTTTTTCAAACGGAAGAGGACTTCTTCTGAAGAACAAGATGAACGAAAACCATCAACTTCAGGGATCTATTGAAGCTCTCAAAAACACGACCAATTGCCTGAACTACCAGATGCCTTTATGGAAGGAGACTCTCCTTCCAAACAATAAAACACCACCACCATCTTTCCAGTCAATCTTTCCAGCAAGCCCAGACAATCTGGTGAATGTTAATTTTTGAGTGCATGTTAATTTAATTTAATTAATGCAGTACTGTATTCATTATAATTTAATTCTTTATTTTCAGAAAAAAACACATAATAATATTGTACTTAAATACTATTTAATTTAAATTAAAAATACTGTAGAGCCTTAAAAGTTACATTTTGTGGTGATAAGGGTCAGTTTTTATTTTCCTGGGACCAGTTAGCCTTATAATATGTAAAGTATGGTCGCATTAACCGAGGTTCCGCTATCCGATATGTTTTTTGGAATCAATTAATCTCAGATAGCGGGGTCCACTGTATAGTATTCATAAGTTATCTTTACAAATTTAATTCAATTTCCATAAAATTTGTAAAGATAATTTAGGGACATACATACATACATACATACATATATATATATATATATATATATATATATATATATATATATATATACACACACACAATATATGCAAAGCTTATCACTGGTCAAGATTTGAATCCGGGGTTGAGCATTCGGTTCGTGTTTGCTTCATAGATATGAATTAAATGGCGTCCATTAGCTGGAATGAAGAGGGTTAATAACGTAAAAGTACCTCTGGACGCAAAAGTATAAAGGTATATTTCCCTCGGGTGACAAAATACCGCCAGGTTGTTGTTATCTTTTTCCTGTTGTCACCGAATGGTCAACATCGGGTCTTCGAGTTACAAGGCCCGGCTTCGAATCCTGGCTCAGAATAAAGTTTGCATATGCAAAAATGCGCGGTTATGCGTTTACATTTCTGGATATATATATATATATATATATATATATAATATATATATATATTATACCTGTTCTCAGTAAATGATAAAAATTTTCAATTTTTTGCATATATTTTATATTTTACCTTGGCTACATAAAGTATTTGAAATACTACGACTTCCCCCAAAGTGCTTTTTTTTTCGAGTGGAGTGGTCGCTAAATTGTTTTCGTTCGAAATTCTGGGACATGCATGATGCATACCCCCAGAAATTTCGAGAAACCAGTGCATGGCCTCACGCTTTGCAGAAAGTAAACACGCGATACTCACCAGGTAGATGATTAAAAATGGATGAAGGGACAAATGCGTCTCTTTGATTTTGGTTTCGTCCAGCTGTTTCTCAGCAATTTATTTTTAATTTATGTTCCGTGCGGAGAGTTAGAGCCGTTCCTTCGTATTCTGAATCAGGTCCAGAAGGATATTTTTAATGAGCAAGTTTACAAGCTCTTTAAAGAGAATGTTACATTGCGAATGGGAAATGTGACGCACATAAGTACTGGACTTCATTAGTAGTGTGATCTGTAGTGTATGTTTGTTAATTTATTAAAATTTTTATGTAAAGAATCTGTGTGTATCCTTTATATAATCTGTATATAGTTTATATATAATTTTACTAAAAATAAAAAATAAAATTATATTTAACCTACTCCTACTTCAGGTCAGCGTCCGTAGCTCAGTGGGTAAATCGTTTCCCTAAATACGAAGTGAAGAAATTAAAGTCGGGAGTTCGAATCCCGATGAAGCTAATAATAATGATAGAGAAGTTAGAGCAATGGGTCGCATTGGTTGGTCTGAGGCCTGTGCCAGTTTCTGGCCCTCTTGACGGATTATTACTCCAACTTAGCGCGTCTTCTGCTACAGTCTTTTTCCGCGGGATAGTGAAGGCACGCAATATTAGAGATGTATCAGAACCAGTTTTTTGACCGGAAACCGGAAGCCGGAATATCCGACCAAAATTTTTTGGTTCCGGCTGGAAGCCAGAATATCCGGCCGCCGGAACCTTTTGTGTTAGCTTAGACCCTAACTAGTAGGTCTGTAATTTTAAATAATATATGTATTATTAATTTCTAAATTGGTAAACTTTAACTGCGTTTTGTGGCAATTTTTATTTTTGGCGTTTAGATGGTTCTCGTACGTGGCGCCTCATTATGAAGATATTATTTAACTTGTTTTATCACTTTTATGTTTTCTCTTTACAGATATAAATATTAAATATATTTAATTTATATATATATATATATATATATATATTTTTTTTTTCATAAGCATAAGGCTAAGTTATAGTCTATATTCTATAATAATAAATTTTAAAAAAATGCCGACGTCTGGATTTTGGAAATATTTTAGAATTGATGATAAAGATAGCAGTAAAGCTATTTGCATTCTATGTCCTGAAGAGAGAGACACTTCTATCAAGAGGACCTAGCAATAAAGGTAGCAAATATTATAGCACAACCCCGCTTTTTAAGCACCTATAAGGTAAACATCATAATGTTTATGATTCGGTACAAAAAGAGAAAATGAAGAAAGATGAACCAAATAAAAGACCCTCTGAAGAGGCTACGACTTCCTTTGCAACTACAGCAAAAAACTCAAAACAACCAACAATTTTTCAGGTGATAGAAAAAAGAAAGTTTGGGATATAAATGACAAAAGAAGTATAGAAATTCATAGGAAAATAGGAGAAATGATTGCTGCTGATCAGAAGCCATTTTCTTTAGTTGAAGATATTATTTTAGTCAGCAGGTTATTCCAGATATACAGGGTGTCCGAGAATTATCTGTACAATGTTTGGCTGTTATTAAAAGTCAACCATGAAGTATAGAAATTCCAGTGTTGTCCCATTTTACAGAGAATCTCATTAAGTTTTCTCTGATACCAAGTTTTGATAAGTTTTTTAGAAATTCCAGTGTGTCCGAACATTATCTGTACAATTTCATTTTTTAATAAAATTCTTGATAACACACGTAAAATTCTTAAACAAGATTATTTGGAATCTTTTCAAAAGTTTCTTTTATTAAAGTAACGTTGTTACAAACATTCGATATGTGCACCATTAGTGATTCGCAAAACATCCAATCGATACTCCAAATGTTGCCATGTACGCTGCAGCATATCCACATCAATTCGCTCAATAGCAGCTGTGATTCTTGCTTTTAAATCATCAATGTCTGTCACCCGCGTACATTTCTAAAAAACTTGTCAAAACGTGGTATCAGAAAAAACTTAATGAGATTCTCTGTAAAATGGGACAACACTGGAATTTCTACACTTCATGGTTGACTTTTAATAACAGCCAAAAATTGTACAGATAATTCTCGGACACCCGGTATATACTAGAGTAAAAACTAAAATACTTAACGAAATTAGCAATGCTGAATACATATATTTGACTGTAGACATATGGACATGTTCGTACAATAATGAAAGCTTTTTAAGCTTTTCGGGACATTGGGTGACTGAGGAATTCAATGCAGAAAGTGCAACATTACAAATCAGCAGCTTTAGAGATAGCCATACAGTAGGAGTAGAAAATATGGGTAAAAAAATTAAAGAATTGATAGATTGGAATATTGGGGATAATAAGGTACATGCTATTATAACAAACAATGCTGCAAATATATGCAAAGGTGTTCGATTAGCGGGATTAAATAATGAGTTGCTTTATACATACATTACAGTTGGTTATACATGATGCTTTATTTTCTCAAAGAACAGTTAAAGATGCCATAGCAGTGAACAAAAAAATAGCTGGACACTCATCGATTAGCCTTAGCCACATCAAAATTGACCAGCATTCAAAACACTTTAAGCATTCTAAACCACAAGCTAATTCAAGATATTGAGACTTGATGGAATTCAACTTATGATAAGCTAGCTCGCATACTAGAACAGAAACGAGCATTAACTCTATATGGTGCTGAAAATAACTTAGCCATGCCATCACCTAACCAATGGGCACTGATTGAAAATGTAATAAACGTATTAGAACCATTTTAGGACCTCACATTGAGATTAAGCTCTGAAGATGCATCAATATCAATTGTTATCCCAGCTATCAAAGCCCTAAGAATGTACCTTGAGAAACCTTGGCATAGATCTGGAGCAGTGATGTAGTCGAGACCATCAAGTCCGAGACTGAGACCGAGACCGAGACCTGATCCTGTGAGACCAAGATCGAGACCGAGATCAAAGGTTCCAGATCGAGATCTACCTTCCGAGATCGAGACCCTTGAAATTCGAGACCGAGATCGAGATCGAGACTAAGCTCATGCCCTTTCAATTTGTTTTACACTACTATGGAAATTAGACTATGTTAAGTTATTCTATGCTTTATTGAATTTATCGGTACTGTTTTCTTTATGCTGTATTTCTTGCATTATTTTTGTTTGAAGCATTTTATTTTTTCAAATACATATTGGATGGAAGGATAATCGTTTTTATCACGCCACAGAGGTTGACACGCCGTTTGGCAACACTAAGTGGCCTTATAATATATACTTATACTGTATATATAATATATATAGTTCTCTATTTAGTGTTTCCATTTTCAATAAAATTAATCTGACGGGGGCGGAGGGGGGGGGGATTTTTTTGTAGCTCTAACCTAAAAAAATCCAGGACCCCCCCCCCAAGACAAACGTGGCAACTCAAAACAGGGTGACTGATTAGTGAATACCTAGAGTCCCTTACTTTTACAAACTTTCATAAACATTCTGAATTGTGTCTGTTCAACCAAGCCACCATCATGAGTATGCCAATAACATGTATTTTTCATTACGGTCTCGAGAGGTCTCGAAAGGTCTCGGGGAGAAAAACCGAGACCGCGTCTGTCGAGACCGAGATCGAGACCGAGATCTAAATAGCGGAGGCCGAGATCGAGATCGAGATCGAGATCTGCAAATTGGGTCTCGAGATCGGTCTCGAGACCGAGACCGATCTCGAGACCTACATCACTGATCTGGAGTAGAAACCATGAAGACAGAGTTACTCAACTCTATATCTGAGCGGTTTGGATCACTGTATGACAAAAAATATTTTGCACTTGCTACTGTCCTTAATCCACAATACAAACTGTCACCATTTAGCAACACTTATGAGTATGACAAATTAAGGATTTGGTTGAAAGAAGTATTGCTCGTAAACAAAATCGAAGAAGAAAGTAAAAATGAAACAACCTCATGTGATGATTCTGAGATTGACAAATTTGGCAAAAATTCACCAGACACTAAATCATTTTGAGATTGCTTTGAAAAAGTGATACATAATCAGAAAGAAAAGCGCAAACAAATTCAGGAAGAACCTGGAGAGAAAAAGGCTGAAGAACCTGACTCCAAAATGACTAAAAGAAAGAAAAGGAAAGTCGCCAGAGAGCATTCCACCAATAACAGAATCCATAATGAAATTGAGTTATACCTTGACTCACCTCAAATTGACAGGAACTCTAATCCTCTCACCTGTGGAATTAAAATAAAGGAATGTTTCCTACTACAAATCTTGCCAAAGTAGCAAGAAAGTATTTATCAGCTCCACCTTCAAGTGTGTTCAGTGAGCAGATGTTTAGCCAAGTGGGTAACATTTACACAGAACGACGGAATCGCCTATTGCCAGAAATGACTGATAAACTTCATTTTCTTCATGCTAACTTATTAAGGTATAATTTTAAATGTTGAAACACAGTTTTTTTTCCTTTTAAGCAGTAGTTACTGTCTTTTGAATTTTCTCTTCCACTCGTTTCTGTGCTGTGCTTATAATTCAATATAAATCTAGTTTCTTTTATTGAGGTAAACATTAAGCAAGGAACTTTTTTAATAAAATTTAGTTAATGTATGTACAAAAATCATGAAAAATGGCAATTTCAAAATAAAAGCAGTTTTATTATCATAAAACAATATAAAAAACTACTTAGCAAGGAAATTTTTGAACGTTTTATCATATATTTCATTTGTTATTTGATACATGCAAGTAGCCAAAGGAATGGCTAAGGACTTTGTATAAATATATCAAAATCTGTTTATAAATAATTCTATTTTCCTTCTATGTTTTTTTTATATTTAATATCATTAAAAATTGAATGATTGGCCGGATATCAGACAGAGTTTCGGCCGGAACCGGAACTCACAATAAATGGTCGGAATTCCGGCCAGTAAGAAACGGAACCGGAATTCCGGAACACCTCTACACAGTATACTCGAATTTTTTACAAGTGACGACTCACTCGATCGCCAAAAGCATCACTCCAAAAGAAAACATTTTTGCGTTGGACCTCCATGATGATTTGAAATCTTATTAAGTGAATACTTTACTATTCCAAAGTGGAATACGTTCTAACCCACTCTCCTTTTACTGAAATCTCCATTTTAGGGGATTTCAATGTTCACCACGACCTTTGGCTTTCCTACCATTTCACGAACATACCTGGTGAGCTAGCTGACAACTTTTCTATCCTGAATGAAGTAGAACAGGTTGTACTGCACCCTACTCGTATCCCCGATCGCCTTGGAGACAGGCCCAATATTCTGGATTTATTTCTTACCTCTCATCCTTCTTACTCTGTCAAACATTTTCTCCGTTATGCTCCTCCGATCAAATTCTTATATCTGTTTCTTGTTCTATCGCTCCAGTTTGGCCTTTGGCTCCTCCCAAGAGGAGTCGCCTTTGGTACTTTGGCGCGGCTGATTGGGAGGCCTTAGGCAGTGTTTCTCTGATTTCCCATGGCATGATTACTGATTCCTTGGTAGGGGCCATTCCGAAAGTGCTGAGCGCATCACGGAGGCGATTCTCTCGATCATAGAGCCGTACATTCCATATTCTATTGCTACTACTAATTCAAAAAAACTTTGGCTTAACTTTGCTTGTGCTAATGCTATCCGCAACAGAGAGGAGGTTTCCAGAAGGTACCGTTGACATCCAACTCCTGACTCTCACTTAACTTATATTTCTGCCCGGAATCGTGCAAAATCTGTTCTTCGACTCGCCAAAAATTCCTTCATCAGACAAAAATGTGAAAACCTATCCAATTCTAATTCTTTTCGCTCTCTCTGGCATTTATCCATCTGACTTAATTATGTGTGAAATTAGAATCCCTTCCAAAGATGTTTCTCTGCCCTACTTTTCCTTCCTGCTGGAAGTTCGCCTTCATTCAGCCTGTCCCGAAGAAGGGTGACCGCTTTGATTTCTTGCCTTTCTAAAGTTTTTTAATCTATCCTTAATAGGAAGATTCTTAAACACCTCTCTTCTCACAATCTTCTTTCAGATCGCCAGTATCTGTTGCGCAAGGACACTACTGGCGATCTTCTTGCATATATCTGTGACTCTTGGTTATCCTCCTTTCGGGATTTCCGTGAAACCTTTGGCTATTGCGCTCGACATATCGAAGCTTTTGATAGAGTCTGGCACAAATCATTCATCTCCAAACTGTCCTCCTCGGTTGCTATCCTTCTATCTGTGCCTTCATCTCTAATTCTCTTTCTGGACGATCTATAGTTGTGGTTGTAGATGGCCATTGTTCTTCTCCTAAAGCTATTATCAGTGGTGTTCCTCAGGGTTCTCTCCTGTCACCCACTCTTTTCCTTTCATTTATCAATAATCTGTTAAGTCGCACTTCCTGTCCTATCCACTCCTATGCCGATGAATCCACTGTTCACTTCACCCACTTTGCAAGGCGTCCCTCTTAACAGTCACTGCATAATTCGCGTAGAACGGCTATGGTACACCTGACCCATGATCTTTTTGCCATCTCTGATTGTGATAGAGAAAACCTTGTAGTTTTCACTGCCTCGAAAACTCAGTTCCTCCTTCTGTCTACTCGTCACAATTTTCCACACAACTATCCCCTTACCTTCAACAATACACAACTCAATCCTTCCTCTTCTCTTAATATTCTTGGCATTTCCTTTTCTCGTGATCTTTCCTGGAAAGATCATAAATACACTCTTTCCAAAACAGCTTCTAAGAGGTTAGGTGTGTTGTACCAGCTCCGCAGTTTCTTCACCCCAACTCAGATGCTGTCTGAGTAAAGTGGTCTTATCCACCCCTGTATGAAATACCCTTCTCATGTGTAGAGTGGTTCAACCCACACAGCTCTACTTGACCGGGTGGAATCAAAAGCTTTTCGTCTCATCAATTTCCTGCCTCTTCCTAACTGTCTTCAGTCTTTCTCTCTCTCTCTTCGCCGCAATGTTGCTTCACGCTCTCTCTTTACTATCGGTATTATAACGGACACTGCTCTTCTGAACTCTCTAACTGCATGGCTTCTCCTTTAAGGAGAACAAGAAGTACTAGACTTTTGACACATTTTCATTCCTTTTCTATCCATCTCTCTAACGCAAAGGTTAATCAGTATTTTCAATCCTTCATCTACTCAAGCGGGGAATTCTTGAACAATCTTCTTCAGTCCATCTTTCTCCCTGTCTCTGACCTCCAATCTTTCAAACGTAGTGTCCAGGCATTCCTAAAGCCTGGATCTTGATTTTGGCTCTCTTCTTCTTCTATGGTGGGGCATTTTTGCGAGCATTCGCCCTTGCCCCCTTCTTCCTGCAAAAAAAAAAAAACATTTAATACAGTAGTGAAGAACTTAACTAAACTTAACAGTCTAACCTAAACTAAACTAAATTAACACAAAACGTAAGGAAATAATAAAATATACTATCAAGATATTGTAAATATAAAGTAATGAACGATGCTGTCAATCGAATGACAACGTCGTTTTCAATGGAGACGATCCAGATACAAGCGCTTTATTCATTTTGGCTCGACTCCGGTTGATCGCGTGTTTCAAATTTTAAAGTTTCTTAAAATAAGCAGCACATTATTTTCCAGTGAAAAGGAAATACAATTCAATTTAGAGTGAATAATTAAGTCTGGTGAGTCAGAGTAATGGCCTACTCAGCTCCAATAATGTACGAACTACCATTTTCAGTATTAGCGTGTGTTGTAATGGGAGCCACTTTGTAAAATTATATTGCATTCAACATCCTCTCTTATGTGTATATAGTATATACTGTATTCACGTTAGTGCAGTATGTTATATTTTATACGCGCGCGCACACACACACATACACAAACACGCACATACACACACACACACACACACACACACACACATATATATATATATATATATATATATATATATATATATATATATATAGAGAGAGAGAGAGAGAGAGAGAGAGAGAGAGATATGTGAGTGATATTCGAGTTGGGTGGACATTTTTGTTTTCTCTCTGCTGTAATGTTAAATTAAAAGTGACTCATTACTCAGTTGTTTAATTTGCTTACATTATAATAGTTATAAAGTGTCAGTGCATTTCCGGTGATAATTATTTATTGAGTAAAAGTAAAGTGCAACATAGTGTAGTCAAATAAATAAATATATGAATATATCAGGATTTGAAAGTATATAGTGAGCTTAAACGTCCACACAGCAGCTTAACACACAAGCAAAGGCTGAAAAACTAGGAATCCGATCACAAAACTCGATACGTCTCAATTTTCCGAAAAGGAGAAAAGTGACCAGATGGCGAAATCAGTTGAGAATAGAAAAAGATTTATTTATACTTCAGAAAAAATGTAATGAGGTTGTTTATATAAGGTAGGTTGATTTTGGAACTGTGATCTTGGACCAGTCTAGATAGAAAGGTATTAATGTACAAAAAACGTTGCACCAACTCATATTTCTGGAAATGATTGTATTTTTTGAGGATTGCTAATTATTTTTAAGTTGTAAAATTGCCGAATTTTACGCGTAAAATCGCACGCGCGGCATTCGCGCAATGTAAACAAACAAAATATCGGACCTTATTTCATCAAAATAACACTGGGGAACAAATTTTAACTTTTTTTTTGTTTCTTGGACGTGAACAGGTCGGTCTTATAGGATTTTTTCCGCTGATTCCGAATATAGCCGTATAACTTCTCTATCACCCAAGCTTACTGAGAAATTTGTATTTTAATATTTATTCAAAAAGTGTATAGAAGTTAGTAAAAATACTTCATAAAAATTATATTAGTGGCAGATTGGCATTTAAAATATTCTTCTTAAAACTTCTTTGTCACTGAATTTCTCTTGTAGTTTTCATTAGGAGCTTCTCGTATCAATGTCCAGCAGTAATCAGCTAACATTGCCGGATCCCACCTCCCTTGGTAGCGTTTCTCCATAGTAGCTATATCTTGGTGGAACCTTTCTCCATGCTCATCGCTTACGTCGCCGAGGTTTTCAGGGAAGAAATCTAAATGGGAGTGCAAGAAATGGATTTTTAGTGACATATTACATCCCAATAACCTATATGCTTCAATCATGTCCTGCACTATTTTTTCATAGTTAGAGGCTTTGATGTTCCCTAGAAAATTTGTAACAACATTCTTCATGGCCTCCCATGCCACTTTTTCTTTTCCTCTCAAGGCATCATCAAACTTTTGATCTTTCATGAGCTCTCTGATTTGGGGACCAACAAAGATCCCTTCTTTTATCTTTGCATCGCTAAGTCGTGAAAACTTTTTCTTCAAATATTTGAATGCCTCATCTTCCTTGTTCATTGCTTTGACAAAATTTTTCATGATGCCAAGTTTGATGTGAAGTGGCGGTAAGTATATTTTCTTGGGGGTCAACTAAGGGTTCATGAGACACATTCTTCAGTCCTGGGATACATTTTTGACGAAGTGGCCAATCCTTTACAAAATAATGCGAATCTCTGGCTCTGCTGTCCCATTCACAAAGGAAGCAGCAGAACTTCGTATAACCGAGCTGCATTCCCAGAAGAAGCGCGACGACTCTTAAATCCCCACATATATACCAACGAAACTGGTCATAATTAATCTGCTGAAGGATGAGTTTCATATTTTCGTAAGATTCCTTCATGTGGACAGCGTGCCCTACAGGAAAGGAAGGGTATTTATTTCCATTGTGAATTAGTACAACCTTGAGGCTTAGCTTCGAAGAGTCAATAAATAAACGCCAATCTTCAGATTTGTGCTCATAACCGAGAGCTAACAGCAGTCCATTTACATTATTACAGTAGCATAAACCACCTGACGAGGAGAAATACTGCATCAGATCTTTTTGGCGAGTGCGGAACGCCGATATGCTTGTATCTTTTGCCAGCAAATTCCATTCACGTAACCTGGAGCCCAATAATTCCGCTTTCGTTTTCGGAAGGTCCAAATCTCTCACGAGATCATTCAGCATAACCTGCGTTATCATACGTGGTTTATTTGATTCAGGTTGCTGAAAGTCTGTATCTTTAGTGTCATCAATTTCCATTGGTTCAACTTCAGACTCTTCATCCAGTGTCCATGACTTTGGGGGAGTTGGAATTGGGTTATCATCGTCATGTAGTACTGGTCTCATGGCAGATGCAAGATTTGGGTATTGAATTTTATGTTTATTTTGGCAGAGAATCCTGAAACGTTAGTCATACAAAAATAGCAATCCGTTAGGTGATCCTTGGGCTCTCTCCAAATCATTGGTATGGCAAATGGCATAGATTTGCGGGTACCTTTAATCCAACCCCTAAGAGTGACGGCACAGGAAATGCATGAGATATGAGGTGCCCAGGATTTGTCTTGGTCGCCTACCTTACATCCAAAATAAAGTTCGTAAGCCTTCTTCACGAGTGGGGTCATCGTCTTCCTCTGTGCCATTATGGTCAGTTCTCCACATACGTAGCAAAATGTATCCCTGGGATTAATAGTTTCGATTCATGCTGGCGGAAAATTATTGAAATCACGGAAAACTTTTTGGAATGAAAAACCAATTTTTTCTACTATGAAAAATTTTAAAATTTGAGCAAAACTTGAAAAAAATTTCTTTCTTTTTATTAAAAATCTGTTTGTTTAAATAGCTATATTTTTTTAATGCAAAAAATACTATTAAATATAGTTAACCTGGAAAAAAAAGAAAGTAAAATTAAATTAGTGCACTTAATTTTAACTAATATTTGGGGAAAACTCTGAGTCAATGGGAATATTATTTTCTCGAAAACTATGGGTGATAGAAACATTCTGAAACCATATTTGGAACCAGCATCAAAAGTTCTATAAGAAACACCAAATAGTTTTCAAGAAACAAAAATGTTGTTCCCTAGTGATAATCAATTAAAATTCGGCTTTTTTAACAAAACGATGCTTGAAACTTATTGTAAATGCATTATAGATGTTTATTAGTGTATTAATTTGTATTTTTTAATGATATTTACGTATAAAGTGTGTATTAAATTAAGTTATTTTATGATGCGTTTATTTAATTGTGTTTATTTTCAGATATTTCATAAAAATGGGTAAAAAACGGAAGTCTGCAGTGTTAACTCGAAGAGATAGTGCCAAAAAATTCAGTGGCCAGCCTTCCCCTTTGGATAAAACAGAGCCTCCTACCCTCCGCCAAGTTATTCAGTACAGTTATTTTCTCCAAAACAGCCACCGGACTTGAAAGACTATGATATTGCTAAAATGATAGCAAAGGATGTGATTGAGATCTGGCAGGCAGTGAACCCGCGGCTGCCACTGTATGAGGAATATTATGTAGTGAAATTGGTGGATAAAGTGTGCTTCAAGAAAGCAAAAGAGATAAACAGGAAATTTCTTTCTACAGTCCAGGAGCAGAATCTGGAGGAAAAGCTGGATGAACTTTTTGACATTTCTGCTTGCACCTGTAAGCTACCTGTTCGTCCCTGTGATGACAATGCTGTGAAGTGCAAGAAAGAAAATTGTCAAACACAGCACATAATCTGCACTTGTCCTCCCAGTAAGAAGGTAATGCTATTACTTTTTTAACTTTTAACTGGCCTAACTTAGTGCGATTAGGTGCCTTTTAAATGGAAGGAAATTCAATGCTTGTAATTGAAAAATATCCGCATTCTCCTCCTATAATCTTCCTTCCCCCACCCTGGTAATAGAAATTAATAATAAATTTTTTTTTAGGATTTTATCTCTTATTTTAGATCTGCTATTTAATATACTTTAATATTTCAGGTTCCAGTAGAGGAGAGGGAATACTTGAGAGATCAGAGGGCCAAAATAGGACCCAAGGGCTCTTTCCAGCTGGGATCTGTGGATAAAGCTACTGTGAAGAGAGACCAGAGGGCTGCAGCTGAAGCAGAAAGATTACAGAGCCAGATTCAACAGCAGCAGGAAGTGGATTTGACCACTTTTGCCTCCACACCTTCACAAGATATTTCTTTTGAATCCAGCTCAGGAGAATCAGGAGAGGTAATATATTTTTTTTCTTATATCTTATCCCATTTTTACCCAAATTTATCCCTAATTTTTGTCCCTATTTCCCCCCTTTTTTTCCCCATTTTCGCTTTAGTAATTTATTCTTTTTTTCGCCCATTTTCGCCGACTTTTCACCTGAATTTTTACCCATTTTCCCCCCCTATTTTCCCACTTTTTCCCCCATTTTCGTTTAAGTAATTTATTCTTATTTCCGCCCATTTTCGTCGATTTTTACCCATATTTTTCCCTACTTTTTCCCCTATTTTCCCCCATTTTCGCTTTAGTAATTTATTTTTTATTTTCATTTCAGCCATCTGGTGATGAAGCTGAAGAGTTCAAGCCAAGGAGGCACCCAAGTGGAGGTTACAACTTTTTGAAAACCCCCAGATATGCCATGGAACTGATCAGGGGTGATGTTTCTTCCAATCTTGGGGCAAGTCTTGCTAATGCCTTCCTCCTGGACTTACAAGCTATGGACCTGCTTAAGCCTGGCCTTGATGTGAAACAGATAATAGTTGATAAATCGAAAATGGACAGGGAAAAAGCTAGAATGAAAGTGAAAAGTGATGAAAAGCACAATGAGGGTCTGGAAAAGTTAGTCTGTATTGGGGTTGATGGGAAAGTTGATAAGGACACTTTGCTGTACAGAGAAGTTAAGGATGAAAATGGGGAGACTAAGCTGAAGAAAGGAAAGGGACAAGAGCACCATTTGACTTTCACAAAGGAGCCGGGAACTGAAAGTGGAACATATCTTACTCACAGAGTCATCCCAATTAAAGGTGCGACTGGAGTTCTTCTTGGTGAAGAAGTTGCTAGTGTCTTGGAGGAGTTTAACAGTGTTCATACCCTGAAAGCTGTCCTCCTTGACAACACAAATACAAACACTGGCTGGGAGGGAGGCCTTGTAACAGCTCTGGAAAATAAAATTGAGTGGAAATTGCACACCAGTGGCTGTTCACTCCATCAGAATGAGCTTCCTTTCAGAGCTATTTTCAAGCATCTTGATGGCAGTACCAAAAGTCCTACTGCTTTCACTGGTCCGCTGGGAAAACTCTGTGAAATTGACTACCAAGATCTGCCACAAGTGGAATTCACCAAACTCAGTGGCCCCATAGATGACATGGAATTTGCTGAGGAGACACTGAATGATCTCAGTAGCGACCAGAGGCTTCTTTTGTAGTATGTGCTTGGAATTTCCAGCGGCAAAGTCAACCCAAGATTTGCTGCCTGGAAAATTGGACCATTAAACCATGCAAAATGGTTGACTTTGGCAATTAGAGTGATGTGTCTGTGGACCAGAGGTGCTTACCCTCCAGAACTACAGGATAAGCTTTACCAGGCCATCAAGTTCATTGTGGAAGTGTATGCAGTCAGTTGGTTTGAGATCAAAAGGAACAGCAAGTTCCACAATCAGCAGCTCTACATCTTCAACATGATCCAGAGGATCAAGCAGCAGTCTGAAGAAATCCAGGGTGTTGCTTTCAAGAACCTGAAGTACAATGCTTTTGCCTTGCTGCCCGAGAATGTGCTGTACTCCATGATGAAGTCTGATGACTTGGAAGTGAGAGAAGCTGCTCTCAAGAAAATTCTGTCCATCAGGTAAGCATTTATTAATTTTAAAAAATGTGAAAAAAAAATTTGATTATGGGGATTTATTTAATAAAAAAAGGCCCGAGTTCTATAAATCCCCATAATCGAATTTTTTTTCACATTTTCTTATCCCAATTTCCCCCCTCCCCTCTGATAATGGAAATAATCTTACCTTCTTTCTGAAAAAAAATTCGATTATGGGGATTTATAGAACTCGGTTTTTTTTTTTTTAATTTAAGTTAAATTAAATCAGCAATTCTGAGACTAATAGGGATTAAATCTTAAACTGGAATAAAAAATAAATTAATTATTATGCTTTCAGAAGTGGGAAGCCAGCCAAGAAGAGGCTGAAGAAGAGCACAGCCATCAATATTGAAGCTACCCACTGGTCAGAACTAATCAACCTTTCTCAAAGTGGCATCTGTGAACCTGCTCTCACAGAAGACTTTTCTGACCAGGAGCTTCAAGAAGCATTGCTGAATGGCACCAAGCTGGAGCTGCCTGATCTGCTTTCACATTCTCAGAGTGTTGAAAGGGCCGTGAAGCTGACATCTGAAGCTTCCCATACTGTTTATGGACTCGAATGAAGGCACAAACACATTCTGGCCAAAGCCCTAAGCCGCGAGATGAGGCCTTCCTTTGCTTCTAAGGGCTCTTACAGTGAAAATTATGATCTTGGGATCTAAATGTGTCTATTTGACTCTGTATATGTTTTTTGTACTTTTTTCAATAAAATTGTAACTTTTTTCAGGATTTTTTTATGAAAATAGCATGATTTTTTCTGCCGAAAATTGCGAAAATGCGATATTTTTCAGTACGATTTTTTGACGATTTTTAAAACGGTTTCCTCAAAAAACGGTTAAAGCTAGGGATCAGAAATTTTTTATCAGTTATTATCATATTAAGCCCTGACTATCTCGACTAGTCCAAAGTCGATATCTAAAAAAATGCGGAAAATCAACCTACCTTATTTTTTAACCTCCTTCGCAACATCTAAGGTCATATAAGCGGGAACCTACAGCTTTACGTGGGATCCGAACCACCGGTCGCAACATAGGCTGGATGCAAAGGACGGTCTCCCATCCAACTACTATCCCACCCAATGTCGCTTAACTTCGCTGATCAACGGGAAGCGGTGTTACGACATTGGTTACGACGTATTAGGCTGCGGTTACGCTGCATGCGTTTTCGTACGATCAAATCTTCTGACGAATTCGGGCGTACTGATTCGCACGACCATATGGTTACACTGCCCACGATAAACAACAAGAACTAAATCAGCTTGATTTAATCGTCTAAACTTTGAACATGTGTGATTTTGATGCTGTAGAAGAGTTTTATTTAATGGAAAACGATGTGTTACGATTAATTGATTCTAGGAAAGCATAAAAGAGAGTGGGTAAACCAGTTGAATTTAGAAAGAAACAATCATGGAGAATATCATACACTTTTTGATGAATTATAGCAGCAACCTAGAAAATTCTTTGAGTATTTCAGAATGAGTATTTCAGAAAACATATTTTAATAGTACGTTAGGAGATATCCGAAAATAGGGAAAAATGTCTAAAACTCTCTCATGCCATAGAAAATTGAACTGGTTGTGTTATTATGAATATCATATGCTATAGTGCTTATAATGTATACCAATAAATGTACACTAATGCTTTTGTATTATATAACAACATACTTTATTATAATTCACAACTTACTCGTACTATTCATTTCCTCAACTATTTCTATCCACAGTCTCTTAACAATAGCTCGATTAGAGTATGATTTGTGCTTTTGATCCCACAATTCACGTCTTTCTTTAACATGTGTAATTAATTTCTCACAGTCCATCTTGACCTTCACGATATCAAATTGACACTGAAACTGAAAGTTCTGACGAACCAAACAAAATAGTTTGATCAGAAAACGCAAACGGAGGTGTTCGGACGAAATCTGACGATTGCATATCATGTACTGTAACCACTTCTATTCGATTGTACACGCTTGATCAGCCCGTACGAATTCTGATGAATACGCCCGAATTCGTCAGAAGCTTTGCTCGTACGAAAACGCATGCTAAGTGACTTTTCACTTCAAATCATGATGCAAAGGTCCCCTTTGGTATTGAAGTTCCTTAGGGCCATAGAAAAAAATTTGTCCAAAGACACAAGTTGTATCTTAGTCCAGGATGGCCGCCGTCGGCCATATTGGAAAACATAGCCGACTCAGAGCCAAAGAACCGTTTGTCATAGAAACTATTATGATACATGTTTTCCGTCTAATTTGACGTTGCTGAACTCGTGTCTGGCATCAATTTTTACATTTGGAATGCATTTAAAGGTCAAATCCGGGAAATGATACACAAAGTTGACATTTTGATAAAATTTATGAAAACAGAATTTAGAGGCATGGAAACAAGAATTGCAAATTGAATGATAAATTTACAAGTTCTGTGGTATCGAAATAGTATAAATGATACATAGTATACTCGACCAATAACTAGCCGACTCAAATATATCATCACACAATGTTGTGACAATGTAAGCACATTCATGACATTCCTTCGTTCAGCACTAACCTGATTCTTCATCTATCTGTACCTCACTCATCTTACCAGTGTAGGAGCACGAACCTTTACATCTACAGAGATACATGCAGGGCTGTCCCTGCACGTAGCACTTACAAGGAGCCTTACAGTCTATCTTACACTGGCAAATTACAAGCTCTGGTATGTCCCGCGAAATGGTGGGAGTTGTGGTGTAGACTGGAGTTGGCGCAGAGTCGGGGGATTCTTGCTGCCATCCTCATTCCGTTGAAGAGACTGGAGCTGGAGCTTTGATGAGCGTATTACCCCACATGTGTCCACTCTGAAGTCAGAAGAGAAATAACTGATTAGTTGAAATAACATTTCTAGAAATACAACTGCATGCAGTAATCTCAAGCATGAGTGATGTCCCCATCCATGCAATGCTGTCTTACCTGATAGGCTACTTTGAGGAGGTGCTGATGCAGAGCGTCGCTGCTTGGAGGCATGTGCTCGAAGTCGCGTCCTTTGTGGAGGAAGATGGAGAGCCTAGCAGCATCCACGGTTGTGATGCCCTCCTCAGAGACACCATAGAGCTGCATGACGAATCTCTGGAGCGTGGGTGTGTGAGTCTTGATCATCTCCTGGGTGGGGTTAAGGCAGAAGAGCAGCTCGAGAGGTAAGGTGAGTTCAGGGAGGGACTGCCACATTGACCAGGCCGTCTTCTTGCCTTTGCCATAGAACGCTGAAGTCGTGTCGCATCCCGTTAACGCATGAAACGCCGGCAGTGCCATTGACTTGGATGGTCCAAGTCCGCGGGCGATGACATGCGCTGGAATGTACCTGGCAAGGAATGTAGAGATGAGTTAGACAATGGCCTCATGATCTAAAAGCGATCGGTACACTGCAGACACCTGGCTTAAAGACACCTCAATAAAATGACTGTACCTGAAGTGACGCCGCGATCCGAAGGCAATCCAGAGTTCATTAATCCTCTGTCCGAGGGCCACAAAAGTGGAGACGCCCAGCCCAGCACTACAACATCGCTGTCTATGGTGCGGACCATCACTCGACGATGACCGGCGTAGGTAGCTGCAGCTACATGTAGAAACATCCGATTGTCGACTTCCTCGTGTGTGCAGGGGGGCAACTGCACCAATATCAGAGTCAGCCGGTGAACTCGCACAAATCACTGAGAATGGTGGTAAAGAGCTGCTTGCCCTGAAATGAAGAAGTAAATGTAATTGAGGATATGCTGAGGAAGTCAATGTAATTTACTTCCTCAGCATATACTAGAGACAGGACTATTTTAAGAAATATTAATTTCTACGTCAGTAGCTCGCAACAATCTCTCAGCTAACCTGTAAAAGCGTCATGAGCTTCAAGCTGTTGGCCAGCTCCACGAACAACTCCTCCTTGTTCAGGTCCACACGTAGGGAGGCAGCCCAATTGCCAAGAACTTTGGTCGAGAGAGTAACCTGCCTCCGCGCTCCGCTGCCTCTTTGCTCTCGAGTTCCTAACTTCAGGCTCGTCTTGGAGTAGACATCCCAGACAATGTCAACCCGGTCGTTTCTTTCAAAGCAGAAGAGGATGTATGGCAGAAACACGTCTATTAAATAGTTTCCGATGGTCACGGCACTTCCAGGACGAAGCATTTGAACGAGCACAGCACCATCCAGCACAGCACATTGTCTACCACGTCTGGAGGCATGATGATTGACTCGTCCAGGTCGAGCAGCTCACCACTGTCCTCCATGAAGGGGTTTGCCAGCTCCTCAAAGGCATCCACCAGCGCCAGCACATCAGACTGGAAAAAAGGAACATATATAGGCATTGCCGAATCATACATATTCATACCACTGAAAATGATGAGGGTATCTCTCAATTTGCAATTTATTAGAAAGTTACCTTGTAGTCGGCTTGAAACTTGGGGTACTGTTCATGGTGCCTCCGTTCATCTGACTCCTTCGTGCCCTCAAATTCCCTGACTAGGCGAGCCAGTCATCAGCTGCACTACATTCTGAGCACCGCCACCAGCACCGCTACCAATGTCATCTACGACTACAAAGTCAGGCAACTCCCCTAATTCCTTGAGCTCCTGGATGTTGTCGGTAACTTCTTTATAAGAGGCTGAAAGTCTTTCAGGTTTGTTTCTCAATTTCACAGATGATGAAGGATTCTTAGTCGGTTCATAGCTTTTGTCTGACTGACATATGAAGCATAAGCTCCAGTCGCGAGTGTCCATGATGGCAGGGGTGCTTTTAGAGTCACTCATTTCGGATTAATCATTGTGAATCTGAAACATGAAATTGAATTTCTAAAGGTCACAGAACTTAGAAACGTGTGTGATGACTCGATTTCAGCTAAATTCAGCATAAGAAAGCAATTTCTGAGGTTATTTTGGGGTTTCAGGTTATTTTAGGGTGTCTAACTTCGTCAGTTTGGAAATTGCGGAAAATCCCCAATTTCAACATGGCGGCCAGCGGCCATATTTGATTTTGGGGGTCAAAATGACCTCCAAACCCCATAATAACCTCAGAAATGGATTTCTCATGCTGAATTTAGCTGAAAACGAGTCATCATACACGTTTCTAAGTTAATTGGTTCAAAAGTTAGAAGTACGGTCATTAACATAATTTATGCTGATTAGGCATAAAATTAAGCATGTCTATGCATAGATACAACTTGTGTCTTTGGAGAAATTCTTTCCTATGTCCCTAAGGAACTTCCATACCAAAGGGGACCTTTGCATCATGATTTGAAGTGGACACCCTATTTTCTACACTTAACATGTCTACTATAACCGCAGCATTAGACACTGTGCCGTTGCACACTTGCAACTGCGAAGTGGAAACTGATAAAACTACAGGCTTGAAATGCATTCTATGCAATTCATTTAAGCATTATGAATGTATCAATCTGGAAAGAAAAGATAGAAAGGTAATTTACCAGAGTAAACTTTAAACTCATTGGTCTGTACCGCTGCGTTTGTATCAAGTGCATGGAAATGAATACAAAAAGCACACAAAGTGGGCTGAAAATGATGAGAAAGAAACAGAAATGGATCAAAATTTGGTTGAGGAAGGAAATTCTACAAATACATCAATTGATATACCAACGGAACACAGAATACGCCGAAACAATATAAATGGGGTACAGAACATTGAGAAAAGCGCAGAAGAACACTTAGACGAAGAAATACACACGATACAAAATAGTAACTTCAGAAATAAAAATGAAAGTACACTAAAGACTGAAAAAACACTGAGAAGGGAAGAAATAGTGCTGGAACAAGAGAGAAAGACTGAATCGCACAAATTCCAGAAGAGTAAGTCTGAAAACTTAAAAGAATCCAAAAGACGGAAATTGTGCAAATATTACAATTTCTATGGCTCCAGATGCATATAAAGTATAACTACCATGAAAATGTTACAACATGATGAGGAGTGGAAATTGCGAAAACTGAGTAAACCGCTACTATTTACCCCTTCTTTGTGCAGACATTCAGTTCGGGAGAAAAAATGTCTAAATGTCTAAATGTATTTTCACATAAAGTGTATTTAATGAAGAGAAAGAGAAATGCCAGCTCAAACGCTAAATAAAAGAAGTAACAACAGTGCCAATAAAGTACATGAGAAAAAAACGAACTTCACAGATATATGTACCCCAGCAATACCTCCTGTCCAACACCACCCGCCGTTAATGCAACAACCACGATGGTACCAAGGGCCGTATCCCCAGTATTCTCAAATGCAACAGCCCACCCAATAACACTGAACAGGAACTGTCAAAATCGACCAGAAAATGACCAGTATTCAAGGCAACTAAGCACCAGTAAATTTATTATACACAAGTCCTGTACACTGAACATGCTGACTGAACACTGAACACTGAACATGCAGACTGAAAATTACAATACCTGCAGAATTTAGCCCTGGAAACAAATAAGGATATCATATGTCTAATAGAAACGCACTTGCATAAATACGAAAAAGGCTGTGAAAATTGCATCGAGGACACTGAAATAGTAATAAAAGACTACAACATAGAGCGGATAGATTTGTTAGAAAAAGAAGAGGTTCTTACATTTACATAAAAAAAAAAGTGTGAGGTGAAGATAGGCAAATCAAACAGCACTGTCGAAATTATTATTTTAGAACTGAGCCTAAACATTATGAACGTGTACAGATACCAAACACTACAACAAGTGAATTACAGTTCCTTACAAATGAAACAGAAAACGTTAAAATCACTTAAAACCCAAGCACCAAATATTTTACTTTATGGGGGGTTTTAACTTTCCATTCATAACATGGAAGAAAACTGACGAAGTTCCATGGTAACATTACAAAAGATAATAGAATCCGACAATAATGCTATTCTATATTATGGAACATTATGAACATACCCAGGAAATCTGTGAAGCGACTACAGTAGAAAACGGAACCTTTTGGCTTTAACTTTGATAAATAACAATGACATAATTGTAAATAAAAAGGTAATGCACACAAATTTCTTTGACCATAACCTAATCGATATAGAAATAAAATTAGCATCCAGAAGACTAAAAACGCATCCGAGAGAGTCAGAAGGAATATCTGAAAGTTTAAATTATGAATTCAAAGAAAGTAAATTGGGAATTGCTACTTCACGAGAAGACTCCAGAAGAAATAGTATTTACTGTATAAGAGAAAATGAAACCAAACCCATATTACTGAAACACGTTCCGAAGGGACAAAAAAGAAAACGTAGCCAGCGCGAGCGAAAAAGCAGAACATTGTTTAAACAATGGAAACAACCCATAAAATATCTCCATGGATGCAGAACTGAAGCAAGGAGATTCAAACTAGGTACAAAACTATACGAAATAGAAATGGACCTAACACAAACATTCATCCACAAGACAAACGAGAAGGAAAACAAGGTAGCTGTAAAGATAAAAAATAACCCAAAGTACTTCTACATGTTTGCAAAAAAAAATTCAGTGTAAAAAGATTATTGGTCCGCTAAAAGATGAGGTAACCGAACACATAAATGACCTAGAAAAAACGAGCGAACTGCTTAAGGAACAACTTAACTCTGTGTTTAACACCCTTAAGAAAAATGTAGGCAGTCCAGATGAATTATTTGACATAAATACAAATCAGCCAAGAACAAATTCGAACATGAATCAATTAATGGATTTACAGTTCTTGGAAAGAGCCGTAATTAAGGCTCCATCACAAATACGAGAAAATTCAGCACCAGGACCAGATACATGGAGTGTCACAATAGAAAAAAAATCACGAGACACAGGGCAAATTTCATTTCCATTAAAGACTGGAAAAGCTTCCTCAGCAGAAAAGCTAACATCATGCTAAAATTATGAATTATGGAATTGTTTAGTCCCACTAATAATTGAATGTTGGTCAGTACTCACAAGCCCCTATAGAAAACGAGATATTGAGAACATAGTAGCCATACAAAAGACCTTTACGTCCAAGATAGAGGAAACGAAAGATGAAGATTATATACTAGTATCGATTACAGTCCCTGAAACTTTTCTCAATGGAAAGAAGACGCGAGCGGTACACATACGTATGAAAAATGCTTGAGAGTTATGTCCCTAATCTAAGAAGTGAAATAGAAACACAGTGGAATGAGAGAAAAGGCCGATTCTGTACTCTCCTAAATGCGGCGGGACAGAAGACCATGAAAACGAGGATGGAAATACCAGGAGCTCGGAAAGCAATTCCCTCCTTCGCCAAACCCCGCAAATGAAATGGAATGGTGGAGAGGGGCCGATCGCAGGTCGATCCTGAACCGTCTTTCGATACCATCATAAGGTACGATAATACAGGGTGTCCATAAATGTTTACCCTGAAAACAGTATGCTCTCATGTTTTAATGACGAATCTTACATCCGTTTTCTTTTTACAGATGATCTCGTACACGCATAGAGTTTCTGTGCTGGTGTGTTTCGTCTACCGCATTCGCCGCAAGGAGCGCTGTAGTAGCTGTTCAGTTAAGATGGCGTCTGTGACAGAGAAGGCACAATGTGTTGCGTGGCTTGCAGAAACAAAATCTCCTGTCAGTGTTCAGCGAAGGTTCAGAACAAAGTATGGAAAGAATCCACCTGATGTGAAGTTAATTAAGTCGTGGATGAAAAAATTCTTGGAAACTGGAAACGTGGAAAAGGGAAAGAGCAGTGGTAGACCATCAGTTTCCGATGGGACGGTGGAAAGCATTCAACTGTCATCTTCCAACAAGATGGGGCACCCCCTCATTGGGCGCATATTGTTCGTGAAACTCTCGACGCAACATTTCCAAATCGATGGATAGGCAGGGACGGGCCAATCCCATGGCCTCCAAGATCACCAGACATTACCCTGCTGGATTTCTTTCTCTGGGTTCGTGTTAAAGATTTGGTTTATGCAACAGTTGTTCCAGATATCAGGACATTGCGAGAACGCATTACGGATGCAATCGCAACAGTTAACCCACAAATGTTGGAAAATGTGTGGCGTGAGTGTGAATACCGTTTAGACATTTTACGTGCCACTAGGGGTGCACATGTGGAAGCTTATTAAGTTCATTAATTATGTATCAAAACTTTGTATGTTTATCTACTTATGATTAAAACTGTGTTTGAATGCGAGTGTTTATTTAAAAGTTATAGCATGCTTTAATCAGGGTAATCATTTATGGACACCCTATATATATATATATAATATATATATATATATATATATATATATATATATATATATATATATATATATATATAAAACCTTGGTTAACCTTGGTTTTGCTTCTGCTCGAATTGTTCATTCTGTCGAAGGTCAAGTTTGTTGCTCCACCTTAGACCTACAGCTTAACGTGGGATCCGAACCACGACTCACCACGGGAGATCAGAAATTACAAAGTCCTCTCCCGGACTCAATCTCGCGACCTCCCGATGAACTACCTATATAAATACAGTATATTTCAGGATGGCAAATGGGCGCAGACACGGTCATTATAGTTGGTTTCGTCGATTAAATAGCCATGATTTTCAAGAGCAAGTGCAGTAAATCTATATATCGTTCCGTTCATGAACGCTCACTGATTCCGTGTGTATGTTTTTGGGAACATAGCGAATAACTGTTCGTTTTAATTAAGGCAAAAGGCGGGCTTTCCGGCATATAGGTAATATCTACTAACACGTGGCGATAGGGAGAAGTGGTCATCCTCCGAGTCTTTTCCTTTCTTCCTTCATCCCCCTGCGGTGAAAGCACTTGCGGCGAGACCATCATACGCAGAGCGTGGTCCAAGAGGCATCAAACCCAAATAGTTATGCAATGAGTAGTGGGAGGAACGTAACCCCACTCCCAACTCCTTCCCCGTGGGTAGAGATACAACCTATTGTGAGGTTCCCATCTCCGTCATGAGGAGTCACTGGTCCCTGAGGGTGCAAATGCAAGTCTGTCCGTAAATGGAGGCAACGCTCACGGGGATTCTTACATGCCGGGAAGTGTGCTGCCACTTTAACCCACATTGCCATCTGTAACAAGGGAAGAGCACCTGGGCATAGGTGTGCCTTCCTTGGTAAGTAGTTCTCATTCTTCCATCTGTAGAAGGGGAAACACGCAGGGCCCCGCGGATGGAGGCGTGGTTCCACTTCGTCTCCCGTTGCCTGCAACGGGAGAAGGTTGCTTGGGCGTTTGTATATATCTCTCGGCAAGTAATTTCCCTCCTTCCAATGGTAGAGAATCGGACACGCAAGTCCCTCTGGCTGGTGATGTGGCGTCTCTTTCTCCCTCACCTCCGACTACGAGAGAATGACACGAAGGAGAAAGTCGTCTACCAGAAATCGGAGGCCGATACACCTCTCTCACATTCAAGCGACCCCCCAAGCCAGGAGATCAAACCCCAGGAAGGGGAGGGTGGATGGGTGCTAGTGGATAGGCATAAGTGAGGCAGTCCCCCAAAACTGATAACTGCGGCAATGCCTCCAGTGTGGAAAGTCAGACTTTTTTGTTTTGATTTTTAAATATCAACCCCGCGAATGAGAAATATGATGTTCGACACGGGGTAGAAGTGCTGTGTGGTGAATACAGTAACTTAATAGTTAATCAAATGGTTAGTTCAAGTAACAGGTTAGGTAAAGTAAAGTAAATACCAATAGTAATAATGGATGCCCGAAAAATAATGAATAAACTACTACTACTACTACTACTACTACTACTAATAATAATAACAATAAAATAATAATAATAATAACACTGGGCAACACGTATTTTATTGAATGATATCTGACACTTGATTCTAGGTAATTTGGGTGCGCTGAATACGAATTTCAACTCGGTTTGGCTCTATCAGGTCCTGATTCTTGTCGACAGCCTATGTGCCATTTTCCAGATTTTTCAAATTAGGACTAAAAAATTAAGTCATGTGTTAAATTTTTTTTTCAAGTTTCATGAATACAAGCAGTTCAAACTACAGTAAAATTACATTATAACGATAGAAATGACTTAAAATAAAAAAAAAAAACAGATATGAAGCTTTCACTGTGGCAAAAATTTTCTTTTGTAAGACTTTCTAGCGTATTTGCTTGTTGATGGCAGGTCTCTTTTCAAGCACCAGCAGTAATCAGCCATCATGTGGGAATCCCAGCGGCCTTGGTACCGTTCCTCCATAATTTTGATATCTTGGTGGAATCTCTCCCCTTGTTCGTCACTTACATCACCTAAATTACTTGGAAATTGGTCAAGATGGCTATTCAAAAAATGCATTTTTATGCTCATATTGCAACCTAACTCTTTGTAGTCCCTTAAAAGTTTTTTTACGATTTCTTCGTAGTTATCTGCCCTATAATTGCCTAAAAAGTTTTCTATCAAGTCCACGAATGAGAACCAGCCATTTTTTTCGCGTTCATTCATGACATTAGGAAAATTGCTGTCTTTAATCATTGTTCTTATTTGTGGACCGTCGAAAATTCCCGCCTTGATTTTTTCATAACTTAAACTTGGAAATTTTGAAGTTATGTATTTGAAACACTCGCCGTTCGTATCTAAAGCTTTTACATATTGTTTAATGAGGCCTAGTTTTATATGCAGAGGAGGAAATATGATTTTATCTCTGCTCACTAAAGGTGGATTAATTACGTTTTTTTCTCCGACAGTAAGTGATGTTCGTGCTGGCCAGATTTGTTTGAAATAATGTTCTTCCTTGGCTCTGCTGTCCCATAAGCAAAGGAAGCAGGGATATTTAGTATACCCTCCTTGTTGTCCTAGCAGAAAATTAACCATTTTTAAGTCAACACATATGATCCACTCGTGCTCCCTATATTTGATAAGATTTAAAACCTTTTCTATATGTTCATACTTTTCTTTTAATTTTGTTGAGTGCCCAATCGGTATCGAGCCGTATAGATTGCCATTATGCAACAACACACACTTAAGACTTCTTTTCGAACTGTCTAAAAACAAGCGCCAATCATTTGCATCGTAAGACTCAACCCCCCATCTTCTTTAACAAACCAACTATGTCGCAGCAATATACTAAACTATCCTCTGTTCTAAAATATTTAACAAGTTCTTCTTCTCTTTTTCTGTAAAATGAAATGTATGTGTTTGAAGTAAGCAAGTTTTTCTCTTTAAGTCTTGAAGCTAAAATTTCCGCAGCCTTTTTTGGCAAATTTAGATCCTTTACAAGATCATTCAACTCGGCCTGGTTAAACTTTTGCGGATCGTTTTGACTTTCAAATACGCTGGGGTCAAAATCGGTGTCTGACTCCTCAAAGTGCATAACAATATTTTCAGGAACATCTTCAACTAATTCTTGAGTTGGCAGACCCTTAAATTTTGGAATGGGGATCTCATTTGAATGTAGCACAGGTCGTATCGCGGTGTCGAAATTTGGGTACTCGATACAATGTTTATTTTTCTTAGTGAAGCCTGAAGTCTTGACAAAGCAAAGGTAGCAATCGGTCTCGTGGTTAGTAGGCTCTCGCCACACCTGATATGGAAAAAAAATTGTAAAGCGTTAACAAAAGCGACGAGAGACTTGTTTTTATGAATTTTATCAAAAGTTATCACCCAAACATTTAACATTTCTATGTGTTTGAACCTTATGCAATATTTGAGATTCTTATAAACATTTTCTGTAAATTTTTGTTTGTGTACCTAAGTTACAATTACATTTAGGTAAGTTACAGTATACTAGTGATTAAATTACGTAGTTTTATGAAATCATAAACTTACCATTGGAACTCCAAAAGGTATTTTTGAATCCGAACCCTTCGTCCAATGTCACAGTCTTTCAATGCATATAGTGCAGGCTTTATGTGGAGCCCACGATTTATCTTGGTCCCCCAGTTTTATGCCAAAATAAGCTAAGTAAGCTCTTTTTACGAAGTCAGTTATATTTGCTCGTTGATGTGGAAGTGTAAAATTTCCACATATATAACAGAAGGAATCAGGGTTGTTTTTGCATTTGAACTTTCTAGTGCTTGATGACATATTGCTTGATTGTTCTGCCAATTTGTAAAGGTATTTAAAGCCCTTAATTCATATAAATTTAAGAAAATCTGAATATAAACACAAAAATTAGTTTAAATAGGTACTTATTATGAAATAGGTACTTACAATCTATGAAATTAAACTAGAAACACGGATGAGTAGGTACAATATAAATTACGTCTAATTAAATCAACTATATTAAATCACGATGACAAAATTACTCACTAAATCATATGCCAATTCAAAATTATGTTAATGCCCAAACTTAATTAACTAACTCGACTGACTGACTGACTGACTGACTGACTGACTGACTGACTGACTGACTGAATTGACTGATTAACTCTGGAAACGAGTCGCTTTTATATATTTTAGTTGTCCCTCTAGAATACTCTACAGAGAACAGGAACGCTCGAGAAAATTTTAGAATTCTATGATATTTTTAGCTTAATTTACTAATATTAAAATGGGTTAAAAATGACAAAATTAAAAATATTTTTAGGGTGTTACATATGAAAATATACATAATACAACAATACCATAACAATAGGTACAAATACCTAGATAAAAACCTAGTTGCATAATGTGTAACTGCAAAAAGACTTAGCGAGTATTGAGAAAAAAACCTTTTTATGAATACGACGAAAGAGGAGGGGTGTTGAGCAAAATCAGGACCTGATAGAGCAAAACCGAGTAAAAATTCGTGCTCAGCGCATCCAAATTACCTAGAACTAACTGTCAAATCTAATTCAGTAGACAAAACGTTGAAATTTGTTCCCCAGTGTAATTTCTTTATCATTCATGGCGTTTAACTTGTTGAAAATAGTTTCGTATAGGGTTAACAGTGCTTCGAGTTTTTTTTATGCAGTAAGGAGGGGCCAAGGGCGAATGCCTACAAAAGCACCCCCCCCCCATAGAAGAAAAAGATAGCCAAAATCAAGGTCCAGGGTTTTCGGGATGCCTAGACACACTGCGTTTGAAAGATTGGAGGTCATAGACAAGGAGAAAGATGGATTGAGGAAGATTGTTCCGGAGTTCACCCCTTGAGTAGATAAAGGATTGAAAATACCGATTAACCCTTGTATTAGAGAGTTGAACAGAAAAGGAATGAGAATGTATAGAAAGTCTGGTGCTGCGTGCTCTCCTTAAAGGACAAGGCATGCAGTTAGAGAGTTCAGAAGAGCAGTGTCCGTTATAATAGCGATAGTAAAGAGAGAGTGAGGCAACATTGCAGCGAAGAGAGATTGAAGACAGTGAGTAAGAAGCGAGGAAATGATGAGACGAAAAGCCTTTGATTCAAGTACGGCTGTGTGGGTTGAGCTACCCCATACATGAGAAGCGTACTCCATACAGGGGCTGACAAGACCCCTGTACAGAGACAGCAACTGAGTGGGGATGAAGAAACTGCGAATGCGGCACAACACACCTAACCTCTTGGAAGCTGTTTAAGAAAGAGAGTATATGTGATCTTTCCACGAAAGATCACGAGAAAACGAAACGCCAAGAATGTTAAGAGAAGAGGAAGGATTGAGTTGTGTATTGTTGAAGGTAAGGGAATAGTCGTGTGGAAGATTGTGACGCGTAGACAGAAGGAGGAACTGAGTTTTTGAGACATTGAAAGCCACAAGGTTTTCTCTGTCCCAATCAGAGATAGCAGAAAAATCAGAAGTCAGGTGTTCCATAGCCTTTCTACGCGAATCATGGAGTGACTGTTGAGAGAGACGCTTTGGGAACCGGGTGGAGAAATGGAGAGTGAAATCATCGGCATAGGAGTGAATAGGACTTGATTTGAACACGCGTGTAAAACAACATCAATATTCCGTTAGAAGGGGACAGTCATTCAATGCCTTTTTGGTCCATTTGTTTGAGTTGTCCCATTGTATTGAGTGGAATAATTCTTCACTTTTGTTTCACTCAAGCAACATTGTTGGTAGAAACATTCTTGAGTCTGCCATTATTCAATTTACAAGTAATTTCAACCTTAGGCAGGACCTTTTTCGCTCGATTCTCTTATTTTTAATTCTTTCAGATCAGATTTAGATAAGAAGGGCAAGGCACTAAAACTCTGGTAGCTATTACACGTGAATTGTATGCTCCTCCTTCTGCACCAATCTTATTATTTTTGCTTTTCTTTGTGAACTATATATAATATTGCCTTAATCGTGTTATTAATTTCAGTGTTCCTGAGGGTGTCATTAGACGAAAGCGCGTGAGCGTTTATTCGTGTTTTAATTTTCCTTAGTGATTATTTTCATCATCATATATATATATATATATATATATATATATGATGCAAACCCACAAGGAAAAAGAAAAATGATTCCAAGGCCTTTCGTGTATTCAGAAGTACACCTCGTCAGGGAATTATTTTTCCTTGTGGTCTGTTAATGATAATTGTAGTTTATAGAATAATGATAATAATAATAATATCAAACTTAAACAGTGATTTTTAAGTAATTAATTTAGAAAAAACTTGAACTAAGTTTTTTAAAAAATTAATACTCCTTTTTCTATCTCTCTCTCTCTCTCTCTCTCTCTCTCTCTCTCTCTCTCTCTCTCTTCTCTCTCTCTCTCTCTCTCTGTTCCTAATGAGCTCTTTTATTGTGGGAATTCTACCACACTGTTAATTAAATGTTATGAAACTACTAATAGTATATTTGAGTGTTGTTTTTAAACAGGATATTTATACGAGAGTATTCTTATAAAATTCCTCGAATTAAAAAGAATCTGAAGGAGAGAAGTAATTACTGTTATTGTAATTAAAGGTATTATATGATACAATTGCTTCTCCTTTATTGTTTACTCGCATATGATAATTGGGGTCCTATCGGGGCTGGTAAATCGTGAGCCCACAATTGAGGTATAAAATTTTTCGTTACGTTAGTGGCCTGAATTATGAATTTTTCCCTGGCCTGTTTTTCGGAGGTACGCTGGTTCTAATTAAGGTTGCACTTATAATTTCTTCAGCCAGGGCCTGAGTTGTAAAAGATTAACAAGTGGTACGGCTGCAGATTCACGCGTAGCAGCGTCGCAGAACGATAGACCTAAGGTGAGGAGAGAGGTCCCCCTTCCGCAAGGGGTTAACAACCAGTACGATTTATTAAAAAAATTAACAACCGGTACATACCGCCCTCAACTCAATCCCTGCCCTCGGCACTTATTGAGAATTTATGTCTGACTGGTTCAATTTTTGCTACTGAATAGGTTGGTAAGTCATATTTTCAGAAATGGGTCTAGTCGTGAACATTTTGACATTAGTTCATGTTTGTACATATAAGAGGTACAATTCCTTCGCAGAGGAGTATATCTATCAGTTCACTTTGATGACACGCATTAGGCTCGGGTACCAAAGGAAGATTTAGAATACGATGGGGTGGCTGTAGTGAGACCTTTTGAATCGTCATTCCTTCAGTTACCACCTTTCTCAGGTACAAATATTTCATCTCCTTTGCTGACAAAGTTCTCGTTTGTATAGTCGACTCAGAAAGTGCTGTTGTGAAATTGCTTGTTTCTTAGTGATACATATCGGTAAGAAACATGGTGTTTCAGCACAGGACGTTTGGAATCGACTGTACTTGTTCTCGACTGTGATCAATAGTCAGTTTCTTTGATGAAGGTTTTCAGTTCCTTTACTTTATTTTATTTATTTATTTTATTTATTTATTTTTATATTTCATGCCGACATTCCAGTATCTTATTCACCCTTTGGTGGTGGAAATGAGTTTTTAGACTTTGGATGAATAATAAATAAAGATAAACTAATGTGTATATACAGTATTTTTTGTTCTATTTATCGATGTATAATACGAGGAACATAAATGGATGTGAAAAGAAATATATAAAAATAGATAAATAAATGATTTCCTCTACATTTGTAGCATAAAATTACTATTTGCAAGGAAATTTTTATTCCTTATTGGCAGAATGTGGTTATTTGACATTTTTTTTAGATATTGCAGAACATAGGGATTATTTACAGTAAGTTCAAAGGGAGGAAGAAGGTGTAAAATGAAGTACAAAATATGATGGGTAAAGGTACTTTTTGCTGTGTATATGAGACAGCATAAGAAAGTTCTGGACATATAAATAGAAATTACATGTATTTATAGAGGGTGTTTATAAAGTCCCTATCTATTTCAGTGAAAACGTAGCAAAAAGGGTAAAATTCAATACAAATATAATAAAAGGCATACATTTAATGAATACTTAAGCATATGATTCCACATGAGCACCATCAGTATCTCTACAGAGTTCGAATCTGTCAGCAGCATTGCAGAACACATTTTGGAGCATGACAGGGGTTAATTTTGTAACTGCTGTTACGATACGAGCACGTAAATGTCCCAGCTTCATTCAGATGGCATTTTAAACACCGTCGTCTTTCAACAAGATGGGGCACCTTGTCATTACGCAAGCATTGTTCGGGAGTACCTAAATGAATGATTTCCAAATCGGTGGATCGGACGTGGAGGCAACAGGCCCTGGGCAGCTCGATCTCCTGACCTAACGCCTTTGGATTTCTTTGCATGGGGCTTTATCAAATCAAACGTCTATCAGACGAGGGTTACAGATCTGTAAGCTTTATGTGCTCGTATCGTAACAGCAGTTACAAAAATAACCCTTGTCATGCTCCAAAATGTGTTCCGCAATGCTGCTGACAGATTCGAACTCTGTAGAGATACTGATGGTGCTCATGTAGAGTCAAATGCTTAAGTATTCATTAAATGTATACCTTGTATTATATTGTTATTGAATTTTACCCTCTTTGCTACGTTTTCACTGAAATAGATAGGGACTTTATAAACACCCTGTATATACTCGTACATATAGACTTCAGCCAAGATTACTCAAATATCACTCTTGGATCAATCTGAACATTCCTCGTGGTCATCTGTGCGCGAGCAAACTTTCTAATTTCTTTCGTAGTTCTTGGTGCTATCCTTTTACGGGACACTTCACCAAAACTTTTATATACAGTGACGTTCGTAAGTGTTCGTACAGACAAATATTTCAGTTATATTTGTCCTCTTCTTTTGTAGCATATATAGGATAGGTATGAAAAGCTTACCGTTCATTTGGAAAAATTTAACAAATAGAAAATTAATTCAGTTCCAGCATATGATTTAAAACATCAAAGAATTTGATGAAAATAAAAAAAAGTAAAAATGCAAAAGTTTTCGTACATTTATTTACAAAATTATTTAGTACGTTGTGTGTTTACCTTTTGCTTAAATGACTTCAATGATTCGTTTTGAGTATTTTTCTACGAGGTTTCGACATCTCTCAGCAGAAATTTTAGGCCATTCTTCTAAAGAAAATTGTTGCAATTCAATTAGATTCCAAGGGTTTGTCTTACGAGCAGCTTTTTTTTAAATCAAACCATAAATTCTCAGTTAAACTGAGATCTGGCTTTGACTGGGCCACTCGAGAAGCTTGAAATTCCTTTGTTGAAGCCATTTCATGTGCTCTTACTTTTATGTTTTGGATCATCATCTTATTGCAGTACTCGGTTTGCAACCCATTCGCAACTCCCGAACTGAAAGCAATAAATTTTCTTCTATAATTTCCTAATATTACTTCGAGTTCAAAATTCCATTGATGACAACAAGCTTTCCTGGACCAGAGACACTAAAGTTTAATTGTCGGAAGAATACACTATTTGATTTCCGCCAAACATACCGTTGCTCGTTGTTCCCGAATAATTCAATTTTTGTCTCGTCTGTCCAGAGAACTTTCTTCCAGAATGCAAATCCATCATTTTGATGATCCTCGCCATACTTTAAACCAGCTTTGTGCGCTTTTCGTAGCAAAGGTTTTCTTCGTGTAACTCTTCCATGCAGACCATTCTTTCTCAATGTACGACGTACAGTAGAGGGATGGACATCGATCTTAGACAGTCTTAATGTTTGGCAAATATCACCTGCAGTCACTCGTGGATTCGCAGCAACCAGTCTTTCAATCCGTCTAGATGTACGTCCTGAAATCTTGCAAGGTCGTCCACACCTTGTTAGAGTTTTGATTATTCCAAAGCCTTCCCATTTCTTTATAACTGCAGCAATCGTCGTAAGTGGAATTCGAAGTTCTCCTATCTCCCAATAACTTTTTCCAGACTCGTGTGCAGTAATAACAGATCTCGTAAGATCTGTAGACAGCTCTTTATTACGACGACCCATTGCTTACTAATGGATTGTATAGTCATCCATCTTCCATGAAGAGTCACAGAGAAAATTCTAGAATTCAGAATTGCGAACAGTCTCTAATTAATGAACATCCAACTACTGATAAAAATTTTCAATTCTTCGAGCTTAAGGTGAACACACAAAGTATTAAATAATTGGTGCTGGTTAAGTGTGCGGTCTACCTACGATTGGTTAGGTTTAATCATGATATTTTCGTTAAAACTAACGAAAATATCATGACTAAACCTAACCAATCGTCAAGGGCGATTGACAATGGGATGTAAACAAACAATTAGTAAACAAGATAGGAAGCTATAATTAAAAGGTAGACCGCCGAATCGTAGGTAGACCGCATACTTAACCAGCACCAAATAATTTTGTAAATAAATGTATGAAAACGTTTGTATTTTTTTTTTTTTTTTCTCAAGTTCTTTGATGTTTTACATTATATGTTGGAGCTAAACTAATTTTTTTATTTGTTAAATTTTTCCAAATGAACGATAAACTTTTCATAACTATACTATACATGGTGCAAAAGATTAGAACGAATATAAGTTAAATATTTCCCAATACGAATACTTATAAGCACCACTGCAAATGAATGGTATGTTTCCTAGTTAAAACTTTATCTAGGGACAATTGACCCTTCTCGTTTTGATCTGGGAGAGAACTTTACTACAAATTCTTTTATTAATCTTTTTTTTCTAGAGATATAGAATGTATGTATAATATTGAATATCTTTACATTACACAAACATTTTATGGCTATACAGGAATAAAATTATTGATCTTGAGTGTAATTGGTGTTTAGAGTGAAGGGAAAATGGAAAGAAGGTTGGAGTGGATATATTCGTTGAATAGAGATATTATGGTTTGTTTGATTTAAAAATCTTTCAATTTTTCTGGAAGCTTTTTAGCTTAGATTTTTGCCTTTTGATCGAAGTTGTTCCAGAGGTTGGCTCTGGTGGAACATAAAAATATGATTGCACACTCAGAATGTAAAACTTTCTTTTCTGATGTATGTGTTTGTCATGTGTCGGAACGATGTTAGGTTGGGGAAAATTATATTTTATTTTGGATGTTTTTTTTTTTAGCAGTATTATTGACGATTTGATACATATAAGATGACTATTTAATTTTTAAATATTTTCTAGTTTTAGATTTTTAAATCTTGTTGAACCTACTTTTGCAATTGTGTATGCGACTTTCGTTAATTTGTTGCATAGATTTTCAGTGTGCTCTTTGAATGACACGTTTGTATCGAAGGTACAGTAATTCCCCGAAGTTTGGCCGACTGCACTCGTTTTATAGGGATTGAATTTATATTTATATAGGTTTAAGGGATTCTTCGTTATGTGATGGCCATATTAGGTAGGTTTTATATATTTAAGGATAGTTTGTTGTCATTAAGCCATACATATATTCTCTGGAGTTTACTGTTGGTAGTCGTCTGGAGTGACAATAAATCCTTGTTTGAAGTAATGACTGTCGCGTCATCTGCGTACTGGTAACAGGATGAGTTAGCCAGTGATCGGCGGAAGTCATTTATGTAAAGGGGAAACAGGATCGGAAGCACAAATTGTTGTTTGTGCATTATTTGGCTTAATGTATTTTTTTTACTTGATTATATATTACTTTTTCATATATTTTACTGCAATCAGGAAACAATGTTGTTTGTTTGACAAAAATATTTGACGATTCTCTTACAAATGTTCCTCTGTTAATATAAGACGTTTCCTGCGAACAAAGTTTAAAATACCTGCATTGTTAAAATTCAATGTTTACCTGACTAACAATACGAAGCTTGTTAAAAACAGGTTTATAATGGGTGGCGCCATCTATTGGAGGAAATTTCAATTATATTCCCTTTCAGTTTAATTTCATTAATAGAGCGCAATTACACGCAAGTTAATTATTTTGTCAATGCAGAAGAATATATTACACAACAACATAAGTTTTAACATTAAATTAATAATAAATAAATTCCTCTTAGCTTTGTCGGGTTCGGACCTCTGTCACAGAAGTCACGAATTCTTCGAGCCCCCATGTTATCTACTCGGCTATAAAAAGCTGAGGTAAAAGGGCTTTATTTTACGTACTTGTCTTAATCTCTCTCTCTCTCTCTCTCTCTCTCTCTCTCTCTCTCTCTCTCTCTAGAGAGAGAGAGAGAGACGTGTCTGGTTTGATTGTGCCACACATGGCATGACCATCCATCTAGCAACACATTTTTTGTTCACTTTCCTTATAAACAACTTTAAGTGGGAGACTCTTGAATTCACCGTAGCAACAACAGGTGATCACCCACGAAACACTTTCATGCTCCATAAGGGACAAGTACACGGGGATAGATACAAGGACATTCCACTGGTATTCCTTGGCGGAAAGAGATTTTATCTACTCTCGTGGTGGCACAACACCGCAAAGTATGAACGACTCAATATATCACTTGCCGCATAAACAGTTTTCACGGTGAGAGACCCAAGGTGAAACTCGGCGACATTCAAAGAGCTGGCAGACACGTACATATGACACGTCCAATTACATAAAACATGCTTACACACTTATATGTCTTGTTAATAGGTCTAAGAATAGAGTAGAAAATTATTTTGTAGAAATACATAATTTCAAGAAACCAAAAACTAAAAAAGAAAATGCATGGCATGGGTTAGATGAGGTAGAATTGCGTTTCTGCCGTCACTATTTCTTTTTTCTCTTCTTTCTCTTGGGTAGCTGGATGCACGTGGCCGGTAGGGGCATGGTGTGGAAAATCTGATTTCTGCTCTCAATTACTGTTTCAACCCCTTTCCTGTAGAAGCCTTTTGTCACTTTGCCGGCATGATTGATTTGCGCGTACATGGGGTAGACATGGAGAATTTAACTTTTATCTCTCTTAATCCTTTTGGGGCTAGCCTGGAGTGGGTCAGGGGGTTTTTGTTGGGCCAATGCCTTCGTAAACATAACTGTAAATATTTTGTATAAAACCAAAATCATATGTTTGAGGTCTTTGTGACGATACCAAGTAGTTGATATAAGATCAACATAAATATATTAATTAATAATAGTTAGGTTATACAACGGTGCTATCTAGTGTACGATTTCTACGTGTGCATAGCATAATTGTAGAGGTAGGTTATATATTCTCCCCTTTCCTATAAAATTTCCTTGGCTACTTTTCGACGGTCAAAGTTTTTATTCAACTTTTTCCGTACCCGCCTCTAGCGGGAAGGGAGCAGAGGGTGGGTAGAGAGCTACTGAAAAAATAATTAAAAAATGCGCTAATTTAATAACAGGAACCTCCCCGAGTGGACTGAAAGGTTTTGAGGCTTCCTCTTGTCCTTGTAATTCTCTCTCTCTCTCTCTCTCTCTCTCTCTCTCTCTCTCTCTCTCTCTCTCTCTCTCTCTTTCTCTCTCTCTCTCTCTCTCTCTCTTATTTATTTATTTATTTATATTATGAACTCATGCTTTATAATTTATTTTAAGATTGGCCATAGACGTAAGTTACTCGAAGATTACTTGGAGAGATTTAGCTGGCTTGGGGCTTGAATAATTCTTATGCAACTGAACTGTATATAAAGGATGAACAGAAATCATATTATACGCATTTAATTTCTTTAAAGCAGTTAATATATGCGTAATAACACAAACTACCATACGAAAAACGCTTTGTGTTATATGATGTATGCCTTAACTGCACATGCGATAATAATGATAAGGAAAGGCACCAGTCCACGCTTCTATAAAATTTTATATTTTTCTAATAGCCAGAAATTCACGAAAGAAAGCTACCATCAAAATTTTGAGTTTCACATCCCAAGACCAATAGGTCAAAATATTGAAATTTAAGTACTTCTTTTTCCACATAAACATTTTTGGGGGATAAATTAGGATAAATATTTTAGAGAGGATAGACGATCTGAAAGAAAAAGTTGTTAAAAACTGCAGGGATCCCAGAGGATGTTGTTACCAAGTTTCATGAAAATCGGTCCCGCTGTTTGGACCTGCAAAGGAAACAGACAGACAGACGGACATGCAGTGAATTATGGTATGACTAACAAAAATACCCGTCCTAAGGGCGGGATATTCTCTAAGCAGGTTAGAGTTTAACATTTACAATTAACTCACGAATCACTTAAATTTTAAATGCAACTTCACAGAATTTACTTGAAGCTCACGAAGCAGTTAAATTTCAAATACAACTTGTCACATTTTTTTTTACTTGTCATGGCTTCCGATGCGTACCTAAAATTTTTGATGGCTACATTCATTTCTAAATTTATTCACCAACTTGATTTTCAAATAAAACTATAGTCATGAAAATCTTAAGCTTCACAAATCTTGACATAATGTGAAGCTCAAGATTTTCATGGCTGCGTTCTTTTCTACAGTTTTATCGCGGTGCTGGGGCCTTCGGGCCCAGTAATTGGTGTGGGGGTGGGAGCTGGTCACACATATATTTTCGTTCATTACTCATCACCCCCATCCACCATATGAAGTTTGGTCGAAATCGGTTCAGAAACGTTGTTGTTGTTCTTTAGCCGATCAGCCCACCCTGATCGAGCAAGCCGGCGGCACGCAGGTAACCGATCGCCCTCTCCGGAGTGGACCAGAGGTTCAGCGCACTAGTGATGTTGTGTTGTGTTCGTTGTTGTGCTAGAGCGGTATAGTCTGTCATAATGTGTTCAATTGTTTGTGGTGTGTCCTGGCACAGGTGGAAGGTGTCGTCTGTGGAGTTGTCTAGTCTGTGTTTAAATGTCCGTAAGTTGGGGTGATGTCTACATCGGAATCGTGCTAAGTTAACTCGATCCGATCTGCTCAGGCTGATCTCTGACCTGTTAATGGGTGGCGGCTTCGCACCTAGGACCGCATTCGGACCGAGTCGTGTCAGTGCTTTGTGGGTTAGGTGTTTGTGTGTGTTTTCTGTACTGTGTGATGTCTGTGGGGCGTGGTATGGAATGGAGTATTTGGTTATAATGTCTCTCTGGTGTTACCTTAATGGTGCGATGTGTCGGTGCATGATTGTACATGTAGTGGCAAGGGTGTTGTGGGTTAGTTGTCGCTGCTGCCATGAATTGTGTCCCCCTCATGTCTAAATGTTCCCTAACTTCCAGTATTTTTGTTCTGTGTGCAGGTGTTCTATTGGTGTTGTTTGAGTGCATCCTGTAATGATATGAAGTGCGTTGTTTTGTATTGTCTGTAAGGTGTTTATGTGTGTGTTTGAGATAATGGGTGCCCAGCATGGGCTAGCATAGTCCATAACTGAGTGAATATATTGTTTGTATATGAGTGATGTTGTTTCCTGCTGGTGTCCAAAGTTTGTGCCTGTTAGTACCCTAAGCGTGTTAATTAAGTCTTGACGTACATTTGTTTTTAATGTCCTGAATGTGGTTTGCAAAAGATAATGATGTGTTGTATGTGACCCCAAGTATTTTGGTTCTGTGAGTGTGTGGAATGTTGGTGTTGTTTAGTGTAAGCTGTGGAGTTATCTGGTGTCCTTTTGTATTGCTTGTAAGCAAGGTGATAGTTGATTTTGTGGGCGCTACTTTGAGTCTATTGTGTGTGAGCCAGTCTTGTATACTGTTTATGTATGTTTGTAGGTTATTTGTAGCGGTGTCGATGTTGTTGTGGGTGGATGTTAGTGATGTCATCTGCATATGATGATAAGGTAAGCTTGTTATCTATGGGTGTTGGAATGTCATGCATGTAAAAGTTGAAGAGTGTTGGTGAGAGAACAGAGCTTGAGGGACCCCGTTCGGAAAAAGCTTGTTTTTGGATGACTTGCCATTAAATGTGACATGTGAGTATTTTCCTGAAAGATAGTTGTCAGCCATCTTTTAGTGTTATTGTGCATGATTTTGTTGAGTATTTTGTTTAAGAGAGGGAAGCGTGGGATAGCATCAAATGCTTTACTAATGTCTATCGTTGCTAACAGTGTACGTTGAGCTAGTGAGTAATGTCGTGGTTGAGTGGTGAGGTCTGAATCCATGTTGAGTAGGCGATAGTGGTATGTGTGGGTTGGTGATTTGTAAAATTAGTCTTTCTGTTACTTTGGAAGGTGTGCATAGTAAAGTAATGGGTCCATAGGAAGCTGGTTGTGTTGGATTTTTGTTTGGTTTGAGTAGTGTAATAATTTTACCTTGTTTCCATATGTCAGGAATAATACAGTGTTGGTATATGAATATGTGCTGATATTTGTGAGAGCTAGTATTCCCTGTGGGCCCAAGTGTTTAAGGTGTATGTTAGATATGTTGTCTGGTCCAGTAGCCTTCGAATTCTTAATGTTTTTGATCTTAGTGGTCTGTTCTGTACTGAAGGGTGTAATGGTCGTGTCGAGTCTGTAGATTTTCTTGTGTCTGGCTGTTTGTCTGTCTGCGTGTTTCTGGTTGTTGTCTCTGATTAAGTGACTTATCTTTGCGTAGTGATTAACTAGGATGTTAGCTTGTTGTGTATATGTTGGGATAATATTTGACTGCGACAGATAGCCGCGTGTGAGGTGTGAATGCTGCTGTTAGAGTGGGTAATTCTGTTTATAGTCTTGTATAGCCTGGATGTATCTTTGGAGTGGTTTAGTGTTGTTATGAATTCCCTAAATGTTTCTGTTTGTTTTTCTTTGAGTTTGTTGCTTATTTCTGTGTTGAGCTGTTGTATCTGCTGTTTTATGGTTTCTGTGTGTGGTGTTTGTGTGTTATGTTTGAGGTTGTTACGTTGCCTTATGAGGTGGGCTATTTCTCTAGTGTACTTTGGGTTGTATTTCCTAATGTTGCCGTCGGGTATGTATTTGGTTGCATTATTGATGATCTGATTAAATGTCTTGAGTGTTGTATTGATGTTTATGATGGGTGTGCTGTTTAATGTGGTGAATTGTTCCTCAGTCTGTATTTTGAACTGTTCCCAATCAGCTTTCTTGTAATTTCTGTAAGTGTGCCTAAGTCTGTTGGGGCAGAGTGTAGAACGTGTTGTAATGATGATGGGCAGGTGGTCTGGTGACAGTTGTTTTTCTGTTCTCCAGTGTGTATGTGTTGCTAGTGAGGGGGAACAGAACGTTATATCTGGGGAGAAGTTTAAGTATCCTGCTTGATGTGGTATGTGTGTATGTTCTTCTGTATTGTTAAGAATGAAGAGGCTGTTTAGTTGTGTAGCTATGTTGGCGCCTCTGGTGTTGTTTTGGTTGTGCAGGTACCAACTAGTGTTTTTAGCGTTGAAGTCTCCTCCTAAGATGACATTAGTGAGAGAGGCCAGATTGTGTAACTGTGGATTGTAATTGGGTGGCACCTGAGGTGAACTATCTGGTGGGATGTAAATGTTGATGAGTGTGGTGTTGTGTTTTGCGCGTGTTTTAATGTTAACTGCCTGTATTTCTATCGTGTTACCTCAGAAACGTAAAAGCTTTTTCTGCAGACAGACGGACAAGCAGACAGACAAACAGACACATTTTTGGTAAATTATAGTAGTAATGGTGGTGATGATGATGATGATGATGATGAAACATTAATTTGTAATAAATGGATTAAAAGTTAATAATGCATTGCAGATAAATTATACTATGCTTTTGGTCAATAATCTGAACTGTATTTTAACAAGCCTCGTTTTAATAATCAGGTAAAGAACGAATTTTAACAGTATAGACATTGTAAACTTTGCTCGTAGGACATATCATTCAAACAAAACCTTGAGTCTTATATTAACAGAGGAATCTTTGCAAAAGAATTGACAAAGATGTCTTTGTCAGCTGATATATAACCATGCCATCCATGTTAAAGATACAGATTTCTTATTCAAATTAAAAATATTGTTTTCGCAATGATTTCTTCAAAACTTGACGTAATTCCGGCTGTAGCTGTGCATGATAAAACATCATAAAATCATCATTGACACATGAGAGCTTATTTGTTTTCAATTCAAAAACTTTCTAAAGACTTTCCTTTGTAATTAGTGTTTGCGAGGAACTTTGCTTTGATATTTTGAATAACATTCCTGTCATTTCAAAATAAATAAGTTAATTTTTTTTCAAGAAGGATACATACTCTTAATTTTAAAATAATGGTAATTAATTATTTATCAAAGGATACATTATCTTTGTTTGAGTAATTATCATTAAAGAGAGTTTATGTAACTGGTGCTGCGTTACAGTTTTTGAAACATTCGATACCTCGCATAAGTATAATATTACTCTATAAACTATTGAGTTATTTTTCATTCAACTTAGTGCCCCGTAAATTCTTACCCCCAAAGATAGTTAAAATTATTATGATACTTTAACAGTTTCGTAAATAAGATAAAAATTTTACCTTCCTGATATTCAAAACTATCGACGCAATGGGATGAGGCTTATTTGAACCACTTTGAGTTAAAATGCTAAAATAACGCCATAGTTTTTAAAGTGATAACAAAACCCTTCGGACCAGATATATTAATTTACTTCATAAATAATATAAATCATATAAAACTTCATATAAAACGCAAAGGATACATTCTGGTGTCCATTTAACAAAAACATTGATGATTTAATTTCCGAATGATGATTAAAAGCGAAAGTTTATGATCGCGCAAGAAAATGCTATAATAGAATATCCGACCAATTGAAACTTTTTAATCCTTCGTTATTACTGCGAAATTCAATTTCATTTTCCCATATTCTATCATAAACGATCGAAAGACCTATTGAAACGTTAAAAATTCTTACGTGAAGTAGGTTGCATTTGTAACACCTTGAAGTCGTGCGCGTAACGTGAAGAAGAAAAGAGAAAAACATTCATAATATACAAGTTCGCCGGAAGTGATACGGCGATTGCGTGCGTGTAAATTTGTTTAAAAAGCGGAATATATACGATGAAGATGGAGATGGTATCTCGTTTACACGAAACTCAGTATTTATAAAAGGCCATTTCATCAGCATACAAACGACCACCTTTTTTCTCTGTTTTCCTTCTGAATAGAGTCCAAACTTTAAATTGGATTATGCTGAAAAAAAGAAAAGAGGTCTTTGCAATGCCTTTTTATCTTAATTTTATATATTTTATCCTTCAGTAATACCTTTTATTTTGTTTACCTATGAACTCGCGCTGTCGCGCACACGTACACAGTCGCTCTCTTTCTCATATATATATATATACACAGTGGCGGCTCGTGCTCATAATAGTAGGTGGGGCCCGACTAATGCATATACTTAATATCAAAATATTTATGTATCCCATCACTATGTATGGAGGCAAACAATGAATTTACTGCAATTATTATTGGTTTTTCCGCTTTTTAAAGTACGGTAATAGTTCGCAACTGCATTCTGTTCAATCAGTGTAAATCATGTAATTTTTGCACTTTTCTGTGCGTGTACACACATACACATTATAAAACAGTAAAATAAACTTAGTTGAGAATGAAATAAAATTAAAAACAAACAGAAATTAGTTAATATTTTATCATAAGGTGTATACTCACATTTATTTATATAAATATTCTCCTCTTCTGTTTTTTCTGTTGGCAAATTTTTCAATTACCTTTTTATTGTAGTCCGGAATTTGCGATATAAACTCTTTGTGTATTGAACAGGCAGCCAAAGCATTTAGGCGATCTTGTGTCATCGTGTTTCTTAAAAATGTCTTTATTCGTTTCAATGTACTGAAACAGCGTTCAGAATCGGCAATAGAAACAGGCGTCACTAAGACAATTTCCAATAATTTTGACACTTCAGAAAAGGTATCTAGCAGTTTGTTTTCGTATAAGAAGCGCATTAAAGCGCAAACGCTCGAAATATTAGCAAAGCTTTTGTTTGAGTACACGATTTCTAATTCAGAAGACAGTTTTTCTCCCCTTAGCATAGGATAATTAGTTTCAATAACTTTGCAGTATTCAACTGGGAATTGTCTAAGATGATGATTAAATTCTTTGGGATCTATTACAGCAAAGGAGCGAAATATTTCTGATTTCCCAAATCGCTCATTCATCTCGTCAGTAATGCGAGTGCATGCATCTTTTGCAAAACTACAAAGTTTATCAGTTTTTGTCCCAATTATATCCCTTTTTGCCTTTTTTATTGGACGTGATGGGATTTCATTATGATTTTCAAAAGCTTTCGAAATAAAGACTGGAACCTCTTCTCTTAATTGACTCATAGATAATTCAAAGTCTTTTAATGCCTGTGCAGTAGTAACACTGGTCGTTTTTTTTGCTTGCAGGACATTGTATAAAATTTCTACGTGTTTCATTCCAGAATAAAAGAATAAGAGCCAAAAATTAAACTCCTCATCTTCAAGCGACCTTTTGAATCCAATAGACTCGCATATACTTTTATCATCCCAACCCTCATCATTCTGAATTCTTCCAAAACATTCAGTGAGCTCCTCTTTGTTCTCTTTAACACTATTAACCACTCTGGAATGAAAATTCCATCTTGTTTGGGACACATGAGGAATACGTGTTTGACAAATTTCAAGAAGCAGACTACTTCGCTTTGGAGACATTAAAAAATGTGCTAATTCCATTTAGGATCGAGAAAAACAGTTTCATATTTTATTTGATGAGCAGACATTTTTAACGGTAATATTTAGCTGGTGTGCGTAACAGTGAATGTAATGTGCATGTGGATAAATTTTCTTCATTTGAACATGTACACCACAATGTAGGGCACGCATTACGGCCGCCCATCATATGCCTGTGCAACGAGTTTATGTTTGAGATTAAATTTTTGTAGTTCTTCAGTAAGCACATTTGTAAGTCCATTTGCAGTCCTATCTCCAACTTTAGCAAATATTATGAATCTTTCAACAGGTTCGAAGTTTTTTAGATATCGTAGTATAATTACAAATTGTGAATTACAAGCCACGTCTGTTGTTTCATCGGCTTGGACAGAAACAAAACTTATTTCATCTATTTCCTTTTTTATTTCATCAATGTAAACTTCATACATGCATTCATTCCAAAAGATCATTTTGAATTGTTTTAGATGTGTTTTTTGCAACTTTGTTGTTTTCAAGGTGGTCACTCAGCGTACTATCTAAGGTAGCTGTATAGCTAATCATGTCTAAAAATACTCCACGATTGCAGGATTGTTCACCTTCATTATGTCCTCGTAATGAGAGCTCATGCGTACCACAAAATTTTAAGCAGTTAATTATTCTTGATAAAACATGCCTATTTTTGTCCACAATTTCATTATGTCTCTGAATGCCATGGCGATATCCCTCATTAATAACAGATAAAATATTTGTGGTTCCAAACATTCTGAACTGGACAGCATTGTTTACATGAGATTTACTAGATTCGTGTTTCGGGATTCGTTCAGAAAGATGTTTTAAATCTTTACAACCAGTTTTAGTCCACAAACTTTCTCCTCCATATAATAGACAATAAAAACAAAATAAGGAACTCTTTGCACTACTAACCGTCAGCCATTCTTTCTTACCAAACCAATTGCTTGAAAATGTTCTCAGTTTTTTCCATCTCGCTGTGTAATTATTATGTCTGTAGGCTGATATACGCCCAGTCTTTTTATTTCTAATTTTTCCTCCAGTTTTAAGGAGGAAAATGGCTTTTTTAATATCTCGTCTACTCTGTTCATCATATACCGGTAAGGGTAGACAAACTTTGGTTAAATATTAATGATATTATTCGCCACCAAATCGATTAGAACACTATAATTAAGCACTACCATACCATTCACTTCCGGTTTCCTAAACAGACTGAATTCAAATAAAAAGAAAAGCTAATCAGCTGTTCCGTTTTCAATGACATAATCTTTGACTATTCAAAGAAAATGTAATTGGAGTGTAACTAATTAAAATTACACATTGAAAAAGGTAAATATAAAATGAACTGTAAATGAATAAAAACAGATCTTTACATTGTGGGAATTAATGACCCCCATCTGTTCATTAAATAGATTAATATTTATTCATTAACAAAAAAACCCACCGTAAACAATCTCTAAATCAAATATGACTGCGATAACACTGGTATGCATCAATTTTGCTGTCAAGGGTTTTGTAAGTGATTCTTATAGAGCTTTTCCTGCTGATTTCGAATCTGCAATCCGTTTTTCTCAATCAGCTCAGGTTATCCGGCTATGGCCTCATAAGTAAAATAGAATTTTTCGTGATTTTGTCAAAGCGGAATTGGAGTAACATCTATCATCACTTGTTTCACTTGTATAATATCTTTTTTCACTTTTCAGGCATATAGATAAAATATTTCATAATGAATAGAGCGTGTAAAAATGAACCCAATAGATTCTGCTACATATGTGGGACGGTTACCATGCCAAATAACCAGTCCCAAATCACTAAATTTGTGAAGACAATGTATAGAGCATACTTTGGAATTAAGCTAGGGGACCAGGACAAAAATTTCGCCCCTCATATGTGCTGCAAGACGTGCATTGAAAATTTGAGAAGATGGAGCAAAGGCAGAGCGAAATCTTTGCCTTTTGGAATTCCCATGATTTGGAGAGAAGGAAAGGATCACGTGACAGATTGCTATTTCTGCATGACAAACCTCCAAGGTGGGCTTATAAATTTATTTTTCTTAAATATTTTGAAATCCTCGTATGAAACTTGACATAATATTCACCATAATGTAATATTCACCATATATAGCATAATATTCACCATAATGGTAATCATACATTTACATATACATATTGTTATAGAAAATACATTTACACATACATATTGTTATACAAGTTACATTTACATATAAAATGATTGTATATTTTCTTTCTTTTTCATTCATATTGTCCCCGAAGGGACAATATGAATGAAAAAGAAAGAAAATATACAGACTCCATCGACCTATTTCATATCTTACAGACCGCAGCCTTCCCTCACGAGCCGCACCTGTCTGAATGCTTCTTCTATTTCATATGCAAGTTTTACATCCATGTTTCTGTGTTTCTATTTTCAGGAGTTAACAAGAAGAATAAATACATTGTTGTATATCCTGACATTCCTTCTGCTATGAGACCTGTACCCCCATGGTCCTGGAATTCCAATACCCGACCCACCTCAAACCCTGGACTTCGATGATTCTGATGATGAATCAATGACCAATGCCAATGACCAGTCCCAGTCGTATATACCTCAAAATACCGCTTCAAATGAGCCGAGGCCTCTCAACCAGGCCAAACTTAATGATCTTACCAGGGATTTAGGACTTTCCAAATTAGCTGCCGAGATCTTGGGCTCACGACTTCGAGAGGACAACTTGCTGGCTCCGGGAACAACATTCTCCTGGTATAGGAAACGAGAGGAAGAATTCCGCAAGTTTTTTGCAGTGCACGAAAATACCTCTTCCTTAGTGTACTGCTGCAATGTTGAGGGGCTAATCGAATCCTTGGGCCTGCCATATAACGCATCAGAATGGAGGCTATTTATAGACTCGTCTAAACGAAGTTTGAATGCAGTACTTCTCAACATTGGGAATAGGGTTGCATCAGTCCCTGTAGCACATTCCGTACAACTTACTGAGAGCTACGATAACATGAAAATTTTACTGGATGCTCTCGTATACGACCAACATAACTGGAGGATCTGTGGAGATTTGAAGGTAATACTAATATCATAAGTAAACTATTGCTATTGACTATGTTGTTTTTCCAAAGGTTGTTTGAGAGCGTATAAGAACACTTAACTTCCCCACAGAAGTGATACAGTCCAATGCATAGATTTTTTTATCTGATAGAACAAATTCTCTAAATTCTTTAAATATTTTCATTTTTTTTCAGATTGTGGCATTTGTATTGGGAATGCAAGGGGGATACACGAAATACCCATGTTTCCTCTGCAAATGGGATAGCCGAGCGGATGAGAAGCACTAAGCACAGCGTGAATGGGCATCCAGAGAGAATTTGAACCTGGTCGCATAATGTCGTTTCAGTGCCCCTTGTACCACCAACAAAAATTTTGCTTCCACCACTTCATATTAAGCTGGGCTTGATGAAAAATTTCATCAAATCAATGAATAAGGAGGGTTCAGCATTCCGATATCTCGAGAGTAAATTTCCTCATATATCTGATGCTAAACTAAATGCTGGGGTTTTTGATGGTCCTCAAATTCGAACTTTGATCAAGGATACTCAGTTCGAAAACGCAATGACTCCAACTGAGAAGAATGCCTGGCAGGCATTCAAATCAGTTGTCACTGATTTTCTTGGCAAGCGTAGAAGTCCAGAATACGAGTCCGTTGTCGAAAACTTGATGGAAGCTTTCAAAGCTCATGGGTCGCGCATGTCCATAAAAATGCACTTTTTGTGGTCCCACTTGGACTATTTTCCTGAAAATTGCGGGGATTATAGTGAGGAACAGGGTGAACGATTTCACCAAGATATCAAAATAATGGAAGAGAGGTACCAGGGAAACTGGGATATCAATATGCTGGCGGACTATTGCTGGTGTTTGAAGCGAGACGTGCCCGAAGAAAAACACAGACGGAAAGCCAAAAAAACTTCATTCCTTCCTCAATAAACTTTTTTCCATATTCATTGTATGAATAAAAGTATTTATTCACACAATGTTTTCATTTTTCACGAGTGTTCTTATAATATTACTCGTATCTACAGTGTTTAAGCTAAAAAAATCAATAAATTTGGGGATAAAATTGGACTTATAATAAATGGCCAATAGAGAAAAAACCTGACCTGATTGAGGAAAACCAATGTCATTTTCGAATTCAGCATGGTCGAATTATATAATATGAGTTGAAAAAACCCTCACAGCAGACAAAAAAATGTCATATGCATACCAGTGTAATATATTACATAATAATGTTTTCGGATTAGAAGCAAGCAAGAGAGGAGATTTCGTTTTCAGATGCCCGCTTTTGGCGTCGTCATCGGAATTCGAACACTTGCGTCAGCATGAACGAGTCTATTGCGAGAAATTAAATAATTTAAAAGAAGAGAAATAAAAAGAATACATGTGGTCGTATTTACATGTACGTAATCATGATCATGTACGTAATCATGACTATCAACGGACATGTACGAGTGCATAAGTATTATACACATGTCGATAGTCACACAATAGGTTGTGTGATAGAGACTGACACGAGTAAACATGGACTGATGTGTCAACAGGGCATAAGTAGGCAATAAAAGATAATAGAAATAAAAGATAATGGAAAAAAAGATAATTGAAATAAAAGATAATGGTCAAGAAAGGAAATGGACGTATGAATGAACAACATAATACGTTAAGGAATTTACCATACATTGAATACTAAAGTCATCCAAACTTGCATTATGCGAGTTTGGTCCTTATGTAAAAATTAATATTTGAATATAAAGATTATATAAATATGAGAACTGTATGAATATAATGAATATAAAGATTGCAATGAATATAAGTGTTTATATAAAGATTATATAAATACAAGGATTAGGTAAACATGTGGATTTATATAAATATAAGAATTATATAGGAATTATTCATTGTTCATATATATATATATATATATATATATATATATATATACGATACAACTCAGAATGGTCACCTGAGAAACTTTTATGTTACACAGACTGCGCATGGCACAAGGAACTCTTCTGGGAAAATTAAATCATGACCCGGTCATGACCCGTTGCTCACGTTGGGCTTCCATCACGAAACAGAAAAACTTTAGTATTTGTCATTTACCATTATTTATTCAGACTATAGTGGATTTAATTTTCCCAGAAGAGTTCCTTGTTTCATGCATGGTCTGTGTGTAACATTATATATACGAGTATTAGGGATGTACCGAATACTAAAATTCACCGAATACCGAATATTTGGTGCAAAACTGTTCGGCCGAATACTGAATTCCGAATATTAGTTTTATTTGGGTTATTAGGCGTCGCTATAAAAAACTGAAGCCTTTGTCAGTTTGAGAGCACATAGAATTAATAGTAAATGTGAGCAAAAACAGTATATTTTAACCACCAAAAATCTGCCAGATTCCCATACTCATGAAAAATTTGCAACTGCATTGACTTCTATATTGCAAGAATGGTCAATAAAGAGCGATCGTGTGCATGCACTTGTGCACGACAATGGCTGTAATATTACTAAAAGCTGTTAACATTCTCAAAATTACTCCTGTTGCTTGTGCAAATCATACTTTAGCACATGCAGTTGATGAAACCCTTCTTAGCCAGAAGTCTGTTTTAGAGATGTGTGCAATTGCGCGCCCAATCTGTTGCATTTTAATTATTCATCTCCAGCCTTTGGCAGACTTAAGGAATTCCAGAAGCAACATAATTTACCCGAAAACAAACTTATAAGCAGGGTGGTGTATCGAGGCCAAAAAAGTAACGCGATACGATACTCGATACATTGGCAAAAATATAATTCCCTTCTTTTTCTATAACCTCCTCCCACCTGTAGAAAAGTTTTTTATGCCACGCTCGAAGAAATCCCTTGGTTTCGAGTTAAAAAAAGCGATCACTTCGTTTTCGATAGCTTCCCTGGATTGCAACTTTTGTCCATCTAGGTGGTGTTGCAAACTTCTGAATAAATGGTAGTCTGAAGGTGCGATGTCTGGAGAATAAGGTGGATGAGGCATTTTTTCCCAACCAAATGCCTCCAATTGGGCATTGGTGATTCGAGCAGTGTGAGGGCGCGCGTTATCCTGATGGAATAGAACACCTCTGCTATTAATTAATGCAGGACGTTTTTTTTGTAATGCCATCTTCACTTGTTGGAGTTGTTGGCAGTAGACTTCAGCTGTGATTGTTTGATTATCTGGCAGAAGCTCAAAATGAATAATTGCTTGCATATCCGACTAAATGCATAGCAAAATTTTCTTTGGATGGGGTTCATTCCTTGGCTGAGGTTCAGGCTTTGGTTCACGGCTAAGCCACTGATGTCGACGCTTAATATTGTTATAGAGGACCCATTTTTCATCCCAAGTGACGATCCGATTCAAAAACGGTGCCTGCAGTTGCCGAGAATGCAGTGATGTGCAAATATCGATTCGATGTTGAAGATTCGCTTGTGACAAATCATGCAGAACCCATTTTCTAACCTTCACTACTTCTCCTAACAGCTTCAAATGACGATGAATGATAATATGGCTAACGCCGAGTTGCAGGCCAAGTTCTCTTACAGTTGCCGTTGGGTTTTCCTCCACTGTTGCTTTCAGCAACTCTTCATCTAACTCATTTGGTCGTCCTGTTCGTTGATAATCTTTCAGACTGAAGTCTCCATTTCTGAACTTCTCAAACCATCTCCTACACATCCATTCGCTCACAACATCATTTCCATAAACTCTTTGAATGTTTTTTGCGGATTCACTAGCGTTAGATCCTTTATGGAACTCATACAGCATCACATGTCGAATATGCTCTTTCGTGGGCTCCATGTTTTTTCAATTACTGTAATATCGTAGAGGTGGCGTTGTAACTGTATGAAAAACACCAGAGAAAATATTCATTAGCCTAAGTCATTCTGTATCATTCTGTATCGTGATAAAACCTGTGCGAACCTGTCGCCGCGTGTATTTTGCAACATTTCTAAAACTATTTCACATTATCTTGAGGATATTCTATTATCTATCGTTCGCTTTCTAATCGAGCAAAATTTATGTCACAACCTGATATATATATATATATATATATATATATATATATATATATATATATATAATATATATATATATAAGCTATATATATATATTATATATATATATATATATATATATATATATATATATATATATATATATATATATATATATATATATATATATATATGACATATTATGAAACCACTGAATTACTTTCTATTTTTATTGAATTTTACAAACAGTGACTTCTCAACAATTCATCAGACATTCTGTTTCTCTTTAAAGGAAAGAGATTTCCAGTTATGTTAAAAAGTCTCTCAACCGGAGCGCTTGATGGCAGTGTAGTGTTGTATTTTATGAACAGTTCTTTTATCAAAGGATATATGTGTAATTATTGAATGTCTGATGAATTATTCACTAAATAATTAGATAATTCTTGAGGAGGTTTGTTCACTGACTGAGTCTATGATAAAGTATCGCGTTACTGACACTTATTTGTATTGTATCTTTCGATACAATTTATAGATATTTCGATGAGGTTTGCCTCCACCTATCAAAAATAGTTAGAAAAGTTATCAAAAAGAATTAAGAGTCACGAGTCAGTCGCTATCCAGAGTACCCATTTATCTACCAACCATTTTTTTATTGTGTAGAAGGATTAACAGCTGGGTTTTGCTGCGCACCGCCTGACGTCACCGGGTCTCGATCCAGGGGCTGATAGATTCGTAGTCAGCGATGCTAAACACTACACCACCTAAAAAAATAAAATGTACAAATAAGAGCTACTGGTGCACTTTCTCATTCCTTATATGAAAAAACACCTCCGACCGGATATTAAGCTAAATCTATTAGTATTTAAGGGTGGTGCAAGTTTGAAAAAATTTGCAACCCCAAACTGTATAATGATACTAAGGCTTCGAGTTGCGCCGCCTCTAAATATGCACAAATCGATCCAATTGTTTATTTTCTTCATTGTTTTTGGTTGTGAAATATGAACAAATGTCATGAGAAATATATTTTTCATTTTCGTTTTTCTTGGACCACCCTAATTACTATATGTACGAAATATACAGTATGTACGGTGCTCAGGCTAATTGAGAAACAAACTTAAAAGTACCTTAACCCTATATGGACAGTTGTTACATATTTCTAACCTTTCATATGCACGCATTTATAACTTAACCCTACAAGAAATTCTGTCCATATAGGGCTAACACAGTGTATTTTGTCGTTTGCCAGAACCAAACAATATTAAAGAAACTTTACTTTAGGGCCTATAAAACAAAATAAAACAGGGAATTTGTCAGTTTGTGTACTCTGTCATATTTAATCAAAGAAGTTTGCGAAATCTCGAATTATATCATCGAAACTTAGTTGTTTGGGAGGCCCCTCAAGCATGGGAGCCTGAGGCTTCAGCCTCAATAGCCTCAGTGATAATCCGCCACTTCCCACCCTCACTCCCTCTCTCTCCTTCTCGCCCTCTCAGGTGTTGTCATAGTCATACTTTTATTTTTTGAAAACCAATGACAATAAATATATTGTTCATTGTAGTTTTGGTGGTAATGCGAGGACGACTGCGTATTTTATTCATGCATTATTCCTAAATTTAGGGAAAAGAGTAGTTAGGTTATTTCACAAACGTGGGATACTTTAAAAACTTTCATTCATAGGATTTTGATGTCGCCATGTTATAGTTAAAGTGTAAGATAAGTTGTAGTATCGACTTTTCCTCCAGGCAGTAACATTTCTGTTTGAAGTTCATGCATCATCAACGAATAATTATCCAGAAAAAGGTCTATCCATGGGGAGATAATGATAACATAGTTAAATTTTTTAATACAAAAATAAACAAGAATCAAATAAATTTAGGGATTTTCTTAAGAACATACAAAACATAATGTTCAAATTATTAGGAACTGACAATTGTTCACGTAAATAAATATATATTTACTACATCACACCCATAACATTAGTAAACAATTACTCAATAATTGGTCCACCCTCTATTATTATTAATGACATCTCGTATTAGGAACAGATGCCACGTGATTGTAGATGACTTGTGGGTTCGTGCAAAAAAGTTCCCACTCTGCCATGGTGTGTTCCAGCAGGTGCCAAGATGTCCGCTCCTGCCTAGGTTCCCAAGCGTTAACCACATTTACCCACACATTTTCAATGGGGTTTAGGTCACACCCCTTGGTGGGCTAGTTCAGCAGCTCGACATCTCGTTGTTCCTGGAATCACCATCTTATGGTCCTGGCAGTATGAACAGGGCAGTTATCCTGTAATATATACAGTATGTATATGGCCTTGGATGGTTCGAGGTTGACAGGGGTTTTGTTTAGGTGGCAGCAACGGATTTTTTCACTCTGGGGTGGCTGGTACCGTATAGGGAATCACCGTAGTTTCTTTTATACTACACTCCGATTTCTTCTTGTAGTGGATTGGATGATTCTGTGAAAATTTACTAAATTATCTGAACGGTTCCCGATTCTTCTTGCAGCGTATCGGGAAATTATGTATTCTATTTTAAAACTAAGTCTTCTGGAGAAAGCAGGGCTCAAAGGAGAAGACAAAGAGATCTTCTGACTGAATTTTACTGCTTCTAAAATATTACAGGTAGTAGTCAGATCTAGTCAGATTATACTGGTCTAGTCAGATTCTAGTCAGATTATTCTGATCTAGGTCAGATCAGAATAATCAGAACGATAATTTGAAAAATTACAAGAGTTTATGTACTAATAATTTGGTGACATCATTATTATTTAATGTTGACCTGTTTTGGTTTTTATTCTCAATAGACTAAATTTTTCTTTGCAAAATATTTGAAGATAAAGGTAAATTTTTGCTGTAACAGCATACTGGCGGATAAGCAAGATATTTGAAGATAAAGTCATATTCTTTTTTTGAAACAGAGCATTGACAGATCTGATGTTATCATGATTTGCCGAGTTAACTAAAAGTGGAAATTGAAATATAGGGCCTACATTTTATTATGGATTAAAATTAAACTTGCATATGAGCCAAAATTAAATGCTTAAAATTTAAAATTAAGTGTTAATTCAGAGTTTTGGCAAGTTATGACTTCATCTCTTACAACTAAGAGAGAGTGTATAAAAAATAAACATTGCAGAATTTAACACGATTACATGATTAAGCTTAATCTAAAAAATGATTAGATAGCTTAAAAAAAATAATTCATCAATTACTTAGTAAAAATAAAATAGAAAGAAAATTACAATTTTTTCCAAACTTACATTTTATGTACAGTTAGAGTATCACGCGAGTTTGGACTTTATATGCGAAAATGAATGTTAGAATTATTTATTTTTACATATATATTAACCCTTTCACTGCGGGCATAGCTTTGAAGCGAATTATATGAATTCGAATTATTGAATTCGAATTATAATACAGACATAGTATACCCCCATTTTCAACCCCAGTGGGTGAAAAGAGAGGGATATACCCTTAGTTTATAAACTACAGTCGGAGTTCAGAAAAGCTTAGGAGTTGGTTTATTTACCACACCCGGATCTGAGCGCAAATTGGACGTGTAGTTTATATGCCACACCCGGAGCGAAAGGGTTAAGATATATTATTTAATAATTTCGTCGCTGGGTTCAAATTACAGTTTAAAATTAGATGCTATTCGAATCGTAATTTGACACGCCGAATTACAGTGTTCTTCGAATTTTTTAATCATTCGTGATGCAGTACTTTCTGTCATATCGTGATTCGATATTAACACCGACAAATAAGTGTTGAATTCCTCTACATTATGATGATTAATTTCAGCTGTTGTGCGATTCCATGTAGACGGTTTGATCTCGTAATATCGTTGGTTTTGGTGTAGCGAAAGGAGAGGGGAAGGACGAGATGGGGGTATAGCGAGAGGGAGAGCGGGAGGAGGAAAGGGAGGGAGTGAGGGTGGAGGAGAAAGAGGGAGTGCGTTGCCTCCACATCTCGGAGAGGATGGAGTGGAACTATTACAGGGGACTGTACCTTAATAAATAAAAAAACTGAATAAGCTTGCTTTTATGAGTTTTACGACAGATCAGTGGACATCTGATACTAACAATGAAGCCTTTATCAGTTTGACAGCACGTGGAATTAATAGTAAATGTGAGCAAAAGCAGTATGGGTAATTATGTCGCAAATGACATGGCCTGAAGTTGAAATAAAAAATACATTTTTCTAGTGTATTTTGGTGTGCTCTGTTCAAATATAACCTTCATTTCTTGTGCAAATGAACAGAAATACGTGTTTGGGCCATGCAATGACAACTGTATTTCTGTTCATTTGCACAAGAAATGAAGGTCATATTCGAACAAAGCACACCAAAATACACTTAAAAAATGTATTTTTTACTACATTTTATACAATAAAGCATAACCTAATATGTTCTTGTTATGAGATCTCGTAAACGACGCATTACCACAGGAAACGTGCAAAACACCTCAAAATTAACCAGAAAAGTTTGCTCTCGTCATTTTCGTTTAAACTAACGAAAATATCACGACTTAACCTAACCAATCATCAAGGGCGTACAGTTGACCTAACCGGGCATTCAATTAACCTAACCAGGCATTCAGTTGACCTAACCAGGCATTCAGTTGACCTAACCGGGCATTCAATTAACCTAACTGGGCATTCAATTAATCATTTAATTAATCATCTAGGGCACATGACGAATCAAGTTTTCAAGGTCGAAACCACACGAACGGCACGTCATAATTCTATCACAAATACCACCAAACTGAATCCAATTAGAAAAAAAAATAGCCAGAACAGAAACCAACAAACTAATTAAGTCGCAGAGTAACATGACGTCATACCACCCCCGACTACAAATACACTAAATATATATATATATATTTATATTACTATTATTATTATTTTCTACAATAGTTTGCACAAAAAATGAGTGACAAATTTGAATAAAGTGACTAAAACTACCTCATAAAAAGTTATTTTGATTTACAGGTCCAGCCCATGTCATTTGAAACATATTAACCGCAGTATGTTTTAGTCATCAAAAATCTACCAGTTTCCCATACTCATGAAAACATTGCAACTGTGTTGACTTCTATATTGCAAAAATGGTCAATAGAGAGCGATCGTGTGCATACAGTTGTGCATGACAATGGCCGTAATACTACTAAAGCTGTTTGCATTCTCAAAATTACTTCTTTGCTTGTGCGAATTATACTTTAGCACTTGCAATTAATGAAGCCCTTCTTAGCCAGAGGTCTGTTTCAGATATATGTGCAATTGCGCACCGAGTCCGTTCGCATTTTAATCATTCATCTCTAGCCTGTGACAGACTTAAGGAAATCCAGAAGCAATATGATTTACCCCAAAACAAACTTATAAGAGACGTTATCACCCGATGGAACTCTACATTCTCTATGCTACAACTTCTTCAACAAAAAACTATAGTTGTTGCATACCCCTCGGACTATGACATACCAACCCTCAATAACTATCAGTGGACTCTAATTCAGCATGTTGTAAAGCTCTTTAGCCCATTTGAAAAATTAAATGACTTTTCCTCTGATTCTTCTTGGCTTTCATTGGTGTCTCCCGGTGTAACAGATCTCGTAGTATTTTTGCATAATATAACTGATGATGCAGATATTCACAGTGTGAAAAACGATTTAATTGAAAATTTACAAAATTGCTTCATGCAGTAGAAGGCAGACATTACTTGCGTGATTGTTCAGGTTATAGGTCCTCGTTACAAATTTGCTTCCATTACAGTGCCTGAGTTTGTGAAAAATGAAATAATCATTATGTCTGCGTCACCTAATGCTAGTCATACATGTAATATAACTCATGTTTCACGAGAAGATGAAGAAGCTTCGAAAAAGAAGCCGAAGGTTAACTTATGGAGCAACTTCGATGAGGTTGCTACGTCTTCACAATCAGATATGTCTTCACCTATCAAAGGTAGCCAGTAAAGTAGTCAAAAAGAATTAGACATCTATTCACAGGAGCCACGAGTAGGTCGCGACACGAACCCTGTTGGTTGGTGGCGCCATCATAGCGAAAAATTCCCGAAACTGTTCGTATTTGCTCGCAAATATCTCACCACGCCACCTGCAAGCGTACGAAGTAAACGGCTGCTCAGTTCTGCGAAATATGTAAATTACCAACGTATATAACACTGGGTAACAAAATTTGAAAAATTTTCTGTTTATTGTGAGTTTTCTGTTGTTTCTTAATGATTTCGGGGCGCTGATTCCAAAAATGATATTGGGTTTGCTCTATCATCAACCGTTTCAGAAATATGTTATCACACTTTTCATAGGCAAAGTATATAAAGAAGGCTAACATAAGTATTTTCTGAAAATAAAAACACTATTGGAAATTAATGTTTATTCAGCCAAAATTGTTTGACAAACCCAAAATGGTGCAAAGGATATAATATATATTATGAAGAGAACCGATAAGAGAATAACAAGCCTCGTTATGCAGTGTGCGTTCCTTAAAAATGCACTGAAGAACGCGACTTCCGCGTTTGAACATTCTTATCCTTTCTGATCAGCGACCATACGTAATCTCTAGGGCGGTCAAAAGTCAATAAAGTCAAATTGTTTCCTATGGGGCACTTTTCGCTGAAACGACTGAAAATGCAATAAAAACACCTGTAGGGGGTATATTACCAAAGTTAATAGGTCAACCAAAAGTCAACTTTTACCTGTTAGGTCAAAAAATAGCAATGAGGTAAATAAAGTCAGTTTTTTGGAATAAATAATTAAAATAACTAAAAATTGGCATCTTTTTGGTTAACTGGCAACTTCGCTGCTCGTATTTGTCTTATTCAGTTATGTCCGTTCTGGTTTTGGATGTGGTTGTGTTGTATGTGAAGACAATTGTGGAAAATTTTGAAGATGAAGGAATCATTGTTCAGAAGGCTAAAGAGAGTGTTGCTAATGAAAAACTGCCAAAGCAACTAATGTCAATCAAAATGAATTATAGTTTGATTGCTAGCTTAGTGACTAGGATGGAAGCATCTGATTGCACCATTAGAGAGGCATATGAAACCATTTCTTCTATCAACCTTGGCGAAGATATGTGTTCAGTCAAACAATACATTGAAACAAGACTCAAGACAAATGTTATTTGTGAAATAATTAACCTCAGTAGACCTGAAATCTCACCAACAGTTTATGGTCAGCTTTTGCAATGTCAACCAACAACTGCCGCTGTAGAGAGATCTTTCTCCATGCTTAATAAATGATTAAGTAAGGATCGCAATTTTTTGCCAGAAAATGTCGGCAAATACTTCATAATTTACCACAATCGGTCAAGTGATGTAGAAGAGCAAGAATAAGTAATTAAAGTATCGTTTTTATTATTGAAAGTAAAGGCAACTTTATAAGTCAATTTTTTCAATTCGTAAGGTCAACTTTCTTATTTTTTTCGGTCAACTTTTGACTGCCCTAACTAATCTCCCATCATGGAAGCATCCCAATGGCCCTGGTACCTTTTCTCCATCGTTTGAATATCTTGATGGAATCTTTCGCCATGTTCTTCACTCACATCGCCCAGGTTATCACGAAAAAAGTCTAGATGTGAATGCAGATAGTGTAATTTTAAAACATACGGCACCCCATTTTGCCATAGCACATAATCAAGTTTGAAACTAACTCCTTATAGTTTGGTGCTTTATGGTTGCCTAAAAACCCACGAACCACATCATGGAAAGCACACCAAGCCTCTTTTTCGATCGGAGTCATCTTGGCTTCAAGGTTCTTTGAATTCAACAGCGCCTTGACTTGTGGTCCTACAAAGATGCCAGCCTTGACTTTGGCCTCAGAGAGTTTAGGGAACATGACCCGAATCTGTTGGAAAACTTCCCCTCCAAAATCTAACGCAGTTACAAACTGCTTAATTAGACCCAACTTAATATGGAGAGGTGGTAGCAAAACTATGTCAGGCTTCACAAGAGGTTCCCTGAGTACATTGTACTTTCCTGGTTGCAGTCCTTCACGTGGAGGCCACTGAACTGTTTTATAGTGCTCAGTTGAAGCCCTGCTATCCCACATGCAAAGAAAACATGAATATTTAGTAAACCCTCCTTGTAAACCTAACAGGAAACCAATCATTTTGAAATCACCACACACGTCCCAGTTATATTGTTCATACCTGATTTGAGTGAGCAGTTGTTTGACATTTTCATAGTCCTCTTTCATTTGAACAGAATGTGCAACTGGTATAGATGGATATTTGTTCCCATTGTGGAGTAGAACAGCTTTTAAACTCCGAGTTGAACTGTCAATAAACAGGCGCCACTCTGAGGGTATATGTGTTAACCCAATAGCTGTGAATAGACCATTAACCTCGCTGCAATAACAGAGAGAGCCATTGACATCGTAGAACCTTGCAAACTCTTCATGCCGCTTTCGGTATACAGTGCTCTTGCAGTCTTCTCCAAGCAAATTCCACTCTTTGAGTCTGGAGGTCAGAAGCTCAGACCCTGATTTCGTCAGACCTAAATCTCTAATTAAGTCGTCGAATTCCCTCTGATTTGGAAAGTGAGGGTTTGTACTGAAAGTTACTGTATATTCTTCATCATGACTGTCCTCACCAGCCGACATCCCAGATGAGCTAGCTGCCTCCTCATTTTCAACCTGCAAAGCAAAGAAACAAAATATAGGCATAGCTATATATGTAGAAGAGCATCAGCACTAAGAAAAATCGACACATAATGACCCACAGTCTGTAAATACAGAAGGTAAAGTAATGGATAGATACCTGTTCTGGTGGACGTGGTATTGGAAGACCTTCGCCATGTGGTACAGGAGCTATGGACGACGCTATGTTTGGATACTGAAGAGTCTGCCTTCCTTTAACTTTCCTGTACTTAGAAACATCTACCATGCAGTAGTAGCAATCGTCGTGGTGGCTCTTTGGTTCTCTCCATATTCTGGGTACCGCAAAGGGCATTGCCTTGCGTACTCCCCGCAGCCACCCTTCAAGTGTGGAGCGGCAGCTTCCACAGATTACATGGGGTGCCCAGGGCTTATCTTGGTCACCCATAGGCATACCAAAATAGAGCCGATACGCGATCCAGAACTTGGTGCCTTTCACAATCTTGTGCGATACTTGCTTGGGGCCTATGTAATACCCACAAACGTAGCAGAATATATCCGGCGAGTGTTTACAAGCTCTAGTTGCCATTCTCTTTACCAAACTGTACTACATTAATCATAACCTGCAGATATAGAGAGAAGAGTTATTAAATCTGCAACAGATTACAGATTCCAGAAAAAAGATGTATTCACAACACTGAAATAATGTTCGCAATAAAAAAGGATCGATAACACTCAAATCGTCAGCACAGAGAAGCACAGAAACACAGTACCTCAGTGCTGGTAACCATCAGAAAAACAACCTGCTTTCTTTGTGTGCTCACACTTACTGGCTTCTCAGACTCTGCGCTCTTCTTTATATAGCACAGTGGAAGTTTCAGGCAATTTCTAGAGCAAGAAACTGTCAACGTACATCCGGATTGTTCTCAACAATTCCTGATTATTCTGATATTGCTGCGCCCATAACAACATTATACTGGTAAAACATGAAAAATGGATTATCTCTGAAACCATTGATGATACTCACAAACCAAGGCCAGATTTGGACTCAGCGCCCACAAATGCATATAAAAACAAAAAATTCTATATAAACAGAATCAGTGTTACACAGTGTAATCATTTAACTTCTGATGCTGCTGAACGACTAATTTTTCTACACGATAATCTATTTGCCTTAAATTTCAGTTATTAGTGTTTTTTTCTGTAATTATTATTACTGTCTATTTTTTTTGTAAGTTTTATTACTTATTAGTATCACTAAACCAAGTTGAATTTGTTTGTAATTATTCTTTGAAATAAAAAAATACATTTTAAGTACCATTTCCTAAATCACATTATTTACATAATTATAAAATACTCGATATTCGGTTAAAAACATATAAAAACTATTCGGCCGAATACAGAATACCAAATATCCGGTACATTTCTATACACACACACACACACACACACAGTGTATATATATATATATATATATATATATACAGGGTGGGCCGAAAGTCTGGATCCATAGGAAAATATTTATTTTAATACATAAATTACAACAAATGGTAAATACTTAAAATGAATATCAACTTTAACTCGTAAATGCGTATCCGTGATACTGTACAGTAGTTCGTGCTCCAGTATAAATACTCAAATACTTTTTTATTTCAGCCCAGAAATGGCTTCGAATCTAACAACAGAAGACCGGGTAGAACTTGTGCTCATGTACGCAAGACAGGGCGCTACACACAGAGAAGTTGCTACCGAATTCAATAGAAATCATCCTGATAAGCATCCAGTAACACATGCGACTGTTGGCAAGTTGTTTAAACGTTTCAAAGAAACAGGAAGTGTACATGATCGACGGTGTTCTGGTCGTCCAAAAACTGCAACTGATGAAAATACCTCTGCAATGGTATGTGAAACTTTAACGAATAGTCCAGTAAAGTCAACAAGAAGATTATCAAATGAAACACGCATCTCGAGAACGTCAATTCGAAGAATTATTAAAAATCATAAATTCCATCCCTAAGTGTCTCGATGTCAGAGGCCGCCAATTTGAGCATTTGTTATAATTTGTTGTTTATACTGGAGTACGAACCACTGTACAGTATCACGGATACGCATTTACGAGTTAAAGTTGATATTCATTTTAAGTATTTACCATTTGTTGTAATTTATGTATTAAAATAAATATTTTCCTATGGATCCAGACTTTCGGCCCACCCTGTATATATATATATATATATATATATATATATATATATATATATATATATATATATAGTACAAAATTATTTATGCTAATTGCCAACGGGGAAAGGTGACATAAATCAAAATAATTGAAAAACCGCAACTGAACTTCTGGTAAGTGATACTCGTATAAACTTTTCAACCAATTTTTCAATCGATCCATTGTTTCGTATGACACTATTCGTACTAAGCGAAAGAGCCTTTAGACTTCTAAGTCTTTTAAAAACTATCCATTAAAATATTAACAAAGTTTTAAATATACAATTTACAATTTACTTGACGCAATTATTCTATAAATAACTATCATTTCCGTCATAACTTAATTAAAACTTTGGTAATGAACGACAGTTACTCCAGATTAATTCTGTTATAATCTGTTATAAAAGCTATATAAGGTAGATAGCCCTAATAAATTATACTTTCTAGAAAATGTGTATATATTTTCTTTATTATTAATAGTGTATATTAAAAGGAACAACCTCTTCTCTTGTGTGTGTACACACACACACACACACACACACACATACACATATATATATATATATGTATATATATATATATATATATGATGAATAAAACCACGAAGGAAAGGAAACACAGAATGGTGCTCAAGCGCTTTCGTCTAAAGACATCCTCAGGAAGACTGAAGTACATAAAGAGTTACAGCCTATATATAGGTTACAGAAAAAAAAATATATATATATATATATATATATATATATACCGGTATAATAAACGGAAAAAAAAAATTAAAATTAAAAAAAATTAAAGGATTGTGGGAGGCGCATACAAATTTGTAAGGAAAAACTATCGATTTTTAGCACAAGATGAAATGAATTCTTTCCAACCAATGTTAAAAAAAAAAACTACCGATTTTTAGCACAAGATTAAATGAATTGTTTCCAACCAATGGTAAAAAAAAAAAAATTTATACTGGAAATCTGCCCGGGTTTTAGCACTCTACCCGTTTAAGGTTCGATGTATATAAAAAAATATTGAAAAATAAGTTATTAGAGTAGCATACAAGTTTACCTTCGGCTTTACAAATTTGTTACAGTCTCGCTTGTTTTGAAAAACAGTGTAATCTCCCTCAGTATTTGTTTAACATAGTTAAAGGCCTTGTTTATAGTGCGGCGAATAGTAGTTACGAAGATAACTTTCCTAAACATTTTCGCAATAGCCTCTCACAATTAAAAAAAGATGGGGAGCTCCATATTACTAAAGCAGACAAGGCTAACACCATAGTTATTATGGACAAAGTGGACTACATCAGAAAGATGAACGAGCTTCTCCAGGACCCCGCCACATACAGCAAACTTAGGAAGAACCCGCAGGATGACGTCATCAAATCATTTAATAGTGGCTTGAAACGCATACTCAAAGATCATAAGGACTTAATTCCGCTTTTCATGTCCACTTCTCCTTCTCTGCCCTACCTGTACGGTCTTAAAACCCACAAACCTGGCAACCCTATGCGCCCTATTATTAGCTCGGTGGGCTCTATTACTTATAAACTCTCCAAATGGCTTGTCAAAGTCTTGTCCCCCATTCTCGGAACTATCTCTGATTCACATGTAAAAAATTCCATGGATCTTACTGAAAAATTGAATAATGCACGTACTGAAACTGATGATAGATTCATCAGTTTTGACGTTTGTTCATTGTTTACAAAAGTGCCGATTGACGATATGCTTGACTTTCTCTCCCAAGAATTACACAAGTATGACCTGCCACTACCTTCACACATTGTTTTGGAACTTATTAAGCTTTGCATCAAAGACTGTAAATTCACTTTCAATAATGAGTATTATCAACAAGTTTTTGGGATGGCCATGGGCAACCCCTTGTCGCCCCTCCTCTCCAATATTTATATGGAGTTTTTCGAAATTACTTACATTCCGAGAATCCTGGGGGTTGGCATCCCTTGGTTGCGGTACGTCGACGATATTTTGTGTATCTGGCCCATGAATCGTGACCTGGATAACTTCCTCCTTCAGTTAAATGATCAAGTCCACTCCATTAAGTTTACTTTAGAAGTGGAACAAGACAACTCAATCCCGTTTTTGGATGTGCGTGTACATAGGGAAAGCCCAGGTTTTAAGTTTAGTATCTATCGGAAAAAACAAACAATTTGTCCTACGTACACTTTTACTCGGGACATGACACCCCCACTAAGAAGGCCATTTTTCTTCAATGTTTCTCTGCGCCCTTAGGATCGCCAGTCCGGAATACATCGATGCCGAATTAGAAAAAATCAACGGTATTGGAAGTGATCTGTGTTATCCATCTACGTTTATGCGTTTATGGAATCTTGTCTCAATAAGGCAAAACGAACTTTCTATCGTGTGAATAATAACACTCGTACTTTGTCAAAAAATATTTTAGTACTTCCATTTTTCCCGGGCTTTTTAGGCATTGCTAATGTACTTAAACTTTTTGATATTAATGTAGTATTTTCATATAACAATATTGTGAAAAATATCAAGTAAAAAATAGCCCTACCAATAATTCAGGCATTATCTATAAAATTGGTTGTAAACAATGTGATTCCTTTTACATAGGTCAGACGGGAAAGGATTTGCACACACGTATAAAACAGCATCAATATTCCGTTAGAACAGGACAGTCGTCCAGTGCCCTTTTTGTCCATTTGTCAGAGGTATCCAACTGTATTGACTGGAATAATGCTTCAGTTTTATTTCACTCTAGCAACATTGTTAATAGAAATATTCTTGAGTCTGCCATTATCCAACTTACAAATAACTTCAACATAAGCAAAGGTCTTTTTCAACTCGATCCTGTAGTTTTGAATTCCTTCAGAATAGATTTAGATAAGAAGGGTAGAACGCTAAATCTTTGGTAAACTCTAATAACTTATTTTTCAATTTATTTTTATATACATCGAACCTTAAACGGGTAGAGGGCTAAAACACGGGCAGATTTCCAGTATAAATTTATTTTAATTTTTAAAATTTTTTTTTTTTTTTAACATTGGTTGGAAACAATTCATTTAATCTTGTGCTAAAAATCGGTATTTTTTATTTTTTTTTATAACTGGTTGGAAAGAATTCATTTGATCTTGTACTAAAAATCGATAGTTTTTCCTTACAAATTTGTATGCGCCTCCCACAATCCTTTAATTTTTTTTTTAATTTTAATTTTAATTTTTCCATTTTTTGTATATATATATATTATATATATATATATATATTTTCTGTAACCTATATATAGGCTGTAGCTCTTTATGTACTTCAGTGTTCCTGAGGATGTCATTAGACGAAAGCGCTTGAGCACCATTCTGTTTCCTTTCCTTCGTGGTTTTATTCATCATAAATATTTTTTACGTGTTACTTTCGTGAAATAATTTTCATATATATATATATATATATATATATATATATATATATATATACTTACTGATACTTTATGAGGGTTTGAACGACGGTTCACGATCGACCTGCGGTCGACCCTTCTGCACCATTCCGCTTCATTTGCGAGATTTGGTGAAGGAGGAAATTGCTTTCCGATCTCCTTCTGCCCTCGTAGCCAGCCACGCATGGCTGGTCAGGGATTTTGCACAGGAATCTATCCAGTTAGTTCTGGAAGTTATTCAGGTCGGTGTGCTGGAGGTTCCTCACTTCTTTTGGTAGGGCATTAACAAGCTTTGTTTCTGTTTCATTTCTAAGGTTAGGGACAAAACCCTCGAGTATTTTTCATATGTATATTATTGTGTACCGCTCGCGTCTTCTTTCCAAAGAGAGGAGTTTCAGGGTTTGTAGTCGAAACCAACAGTCTTCACCTTTCCTCTATCGTAGATGTAAAACTCCTTTGTATAGCTTTAAAGTTCGCAATGTCTCATTCTCTGTTGGGTTTGTCAGTACTGAGCAATACTCAATTATCGGTAGGAATAGACTCTTCAATAACAGATCTCGTTAACCTCGTTGCAGTTTCGGGCGTTGGTCTCTCTTCACACGAAGGTCAAGCTGGTGGCTACGCCTCTAGCCCTCGCTTGGTGGAAAAGCAAGTCGCTCTCTTGCGCTCTTCACCGCACATAGACAGGTACACCCGGCTCATCTGGTACCGTCTTGAGCCAGGCATCTTGCTTCTTTTGAAGACTTCGACTTTGACCCCTGTAACGTTTCTGAGAACCTTTGAAGGCTGGTTAAAAAGTCTTGGCCCCCTGACAACTAAGCCATTTTCCTTCAGTGTTGAAGAGGTTCCTTGTCGAGCCTTTAATCTGGGGAACACTAGACATTCTGCCGTTCCTATTTTCCAGCGTTGTTTGGATGGTAATTGGGTTTAGTTTGAGGTTTGGTACCAGTTTTTCGATCATTTTCCATATGTAGATTATGGTGTACCTCTCTCTTCTTTCCAGGGAGTACAAATTTAATTTACGTAGTCTTTCCCAGTAGTTGAATTCTTTGCAGCCATCAATCTTAGCTGTGAAATGTCTCTGAGTTTCTTCTTGTTTATTAGTTTCTTCCTTTTTATATCGAGACGTCAAGACTGACCAGTATTCAAGTTTTGGTATGCTCAGTGATTTCAGCAGGGGGAATCATTACTGTCTTGTCCCTTCTTTTGAACGTTCTTAGTACCTCTCCCGCATCTCTTTTTGCTTTGTTTATCGCTATCTGATTTTGTATCTCGAATTTTGCATCATCATTCATTATAACCCTCAGATCGATCGCTCTCGTGCTTCTCTGAATTTCCTGTCTATCTGGAGCATAATATGCTGTCTGTTTAAGTTCCTCATTTCTACCATAGCTCAAGAGCTGAAATTTCTCGGTGTTAAATATCATGTTGTTGTCTTCTGACCATTTGTATATTTTATTCGTGTCCCTCTGCAAGGCCTCCACCTCTATTGCATCGCTGATTTTTTTGTTGATCTGTGTATCGTCTGCAAAGGATGTTACTATACTGTTGCTGTTTACTTCACTGTTTATATCTGTTAGCATGATAATGAATAGGAATGGGGCCAGTAATGTACCTTGTGGTATTGAGCTGCGTACTTCCGATTCTGATGATGATATATCTTGAATTTTTACGACCTGTAAACATTCTCCGAGGAAGTTGTAGATCCAGTTTCCCACTTTGCCTGTTATTCCCATGTTTAATTTTATGTGCTATTATACCATGACCACATTTGTCGAAAGCTTTAGCAAAATCCGTGTATATGACATTGTAGTTTTCATTGCCTTCCACTGCATCCAGGATATTGTTATAGTGCTCTATAAGTTGTGATAGGCCTGATCTTATTGATCAGAATCCCTACTGATTTTCGTTGAATCTTTGCAGTGTCTCCAAGAAGTCATAGATTTTCTCTCTAACTATTCTTTCAAATCATTTGATAAAGTGGGACGTCAAGGACACTGGTCTATAGTTCTTTGCTTGAGATCGATCTCCTCCTTTATATATAGGGACAATGTTTGCGCTTTTCAAGATGCTTGGTATTTCCCCAGTGTCTAGTGTCTCCATATCCAGCATAAGGGTGTAGCTATTTCATGTTTACAGTTTTTAATCAATAATTAATGCGTTCCATTTGTTTGGACCTGCAGCTGAATGTGACTTCATTTGTCCTGTAGCTCGCGCTACATTTGGGATAAAATCAAACTCTGTTATACACTGTCCTTGCAATTTCTCTTCAAAGAAAAAAAAAAAAAAATATATTATATATATATATATATATATATATATATATATATATATATATATTGTTATAAAGTTCGGGGAGGGTTTTAAAAATAAATAACTTTTTAATTATCCCAAACAGAACAAAATAGCAAATATAATGAAAATTTTACTTAAAATTTGTTCATAGTTCACACTCGCACTTTACCTTCAACATGTCCTCCATCTTGGGGAAATGCAGCGTTCGATTCTATTCTATAGGGAATGGAAAACATTCTCAATTTCTTGCCGCATGATTTGATACACTACAGTTTCGATAGGTGTTGTCAGTTCTGCCAAATCTTGTGGCTGAGTGGAGTAAACGACGCTCTTGACATGTCTCCATAAAAATGTCTAAGGGGTTTAAGTCGAGTGTGTTTGTGTTTTTTTTTCTGTTTAAGGTGCTTCAACCCTGCTGGATTATTGACACCATTTTTTTTTTACTTTAAGTCGATTGATCGGGGCGGCCATGCATGATGTGCTCCTCCTCTCCCAATCCACTTTCCAGGGAATTCATTCAAAAATTCCCTGACGTTCCGAGAATCCGAGAATAGTGACAGGGAGCTCCGTCATGCTGGAAAATTGTTTGGTTCACAAGGCCTGAGGCCATCAGTTGTAGAACGAAGAAGTTTTGCAACATTTCAAGATATCGCTCTCCGTTCACAGTTACTTCCTCAAAAAAGAATGGACCGATGACTTCGGAGTTCCTTAAAGCACATTACACATTGACCTTCAGAGAGTCTCTCTGATGACGCCACAATTCCTGTCGTTTTTAATTTCCTCAAATACGACAATTGTGGGAGTTAACTTTGCCACTGTGATGAAATATTGCTTCATCAGAAAGTGTTAACTGGTTCAAAAAGTTCGGATCTTCTTTGATTCTTGTGAGAAATTCTTTGCAGAATTCAAGCCGAGCACTGTAATCCTCCTCCAATAGATCTTGAACAACTTGAATTTTGTAGGGATGTTGCTGTAACTTTACCTTTAAAATCTTAAAAATTGTTGAGACATGAGACGCTTCTCGAACGCTTCTCGAACAGATGCTATGCTCACTTCACTGATAGCTGGTCTACAAGAACGCGGTCTGTCATACAATGAACCCGTTTATTTAAAAATTTTCATTCAGTCTCTTATTGTATGTTCAGATGATGGAATTTTGTCGTACAATATTGAGCCCGGAACTTGAGTTTCACTGCTGTAACAGATTTCAGGTCGGCTAACTACAACACGCAGTTTACCTTTTCTTCAGTTGAATCCCTAGAAGGGTTAAGTCGAGTGCATCTATCTGCAAATAAATAAATAAAAAAAAAAAATAGAATCGAACGCTGCATTGTGCAGGTGTAAACTATGAAAAAAACTTTCATAGTCATGGAGTTTCATGATATGTACTATTTTGTTCTATTCGGAGTAATTAAAAGTTACATGTTTTTAAAACCCCTCCCAAACATTATAACAACCCGAACTTTATAACAATGAATAAATATATATATATGGAGAGAGAAGAGAGAGAGAGAGAGAGAGAGAGAGAGAGAGAGAGATCATGACGTTTTTAGTTTGTAGAATAAAAGAAACATTTGTGTTAAAATGAATGAAAGAATCACGCGGAAAACCCATTTTGTTGGGCAAATTTTACGATGAAATTGATGCCTTTCCATTCGTTCAAATGATCTCATTAAGCCTAAAAACTCCTCCGTTAAAAACCGTTTTATTGTCTGGGGTATCAATTTAATAGGTATAATTGGTGAACGGCTTAAATGCATTATCACAATTGATATTTTTTTGCACTTATATATATATATTTTTTTTTAACTGCAAACAACACAAGTATAATTAATGTAAAGAACGACGCCTGTATAGAAGAACGTTCCGCACAAGATGAGGAGGAAGAACGAACAAATGAAAAATGAGGTAACCACCCGGGAATCGAACCCGGAATCTTCCGATTGCCGGTCAGATATGCTATCCACTACACCATGGGCCTCGATTGATCAGCAGTCGTAATTCTCCTACATACGAGCAGAAACCAATGCCCTGAGGGGGCACCTCCCGCATGCCGCACATATATACATTTTAACTGCAAACAACACACAGTATAATTAATGTAAAGAACGACGCTTGTATAGAAGAACGTTCCGCACAAGATGAGGAGGAAGAACGAACAAATGAAAAATGAGGTAACCACCCGGGAATCGAACCCGGGATCTTCCGATTGCCGGTCAGATATGCTATCCACTACACCATGGGCCTCGATTGATAAGAAGTCGTAATTCTCCTACATACGAGCAGAAACCAATGCCCTGAGGGGGCACCTCCCGCATGCCACACATATATACATTTTAACTGTGTGTTGTTTGCAGTTAAAATGTATATATGTGCGGCATGCGGGAGGTGCCCCCTCAGGGCATTGGTTTCTGCTCGTATGTAGGAGAATTACGACTTCTTATCAATCGAGGCCCATGGTGTAGTGGATAGCATGTCTGACCGGCAATCGGAAGATCCCGGGTTCGATTCCCGGGTGGTTACCTCATTTTTAATTTGTTCGTTCTTCCTCCTCATCTTGTGCGGAACGTTCTTCTATACAAGCGTCGTTCTTTACATTAATTATACTGTGTGTTGTTTGCAGTTAAAATGTATATATGTGCGGCATGCGGGAGGTGCCCCCTCAGGGCATTGGTTTCTGCTCGTATGTAGGAGAATTACGACTTCTGATCAATCGAGGGCCATGGTGTAGTGGATAGCATATCTGACCGGCAATCGGAAGATCCGGGTTCGATTCCCGGGTGGTTACCTCATTTTTCATTTGTTCGTTCTTCCTCCTCATCTTGTGCGGAACGCTCTTCTATACAAGCCTCGTTCTTTACATATATATATATATATATATATGAAACAAAAATGACCCTAGCAGGGCCTCCTGAGTAGGAGTTGCGATCGTCGTCATTACACTACGACGGGATGAAAGTTAACACAACGCGCTCATCCGTGTTATTCCATGTATACAGGGAGTCAAAAGTCATGAAACATAGGAACTATGCTTTTCAATGCAAATATATATGTATATTTGCATTGAAAAGCAGAGTTCTTATGTTTCCAGACTTTTGACTCACTATATATATATAAGTATAAAATCTTTTTTCTACTGATTAGGTTTCTGAGTTTTCAAATGGAGGTCTTCCATCGGCAACTTCGTTCAACGTCGTCGCATATTCGGCAAACGCCAAGGGAAGAAGCGATAATTACTCGTTCAAAACATATACGTTGAAGGACAACGCCGAAAAGAGAACAGGTGAACTTCTTTCTATTTACCAATGAATAGTTAAATGGCTAGTGTAGATCAATTAATGGATTCTTTTGAAGCAATTACAACAGAAAATTAATTAAAGTAAGAGTTGTTTTTATTTAGTAGTATACAAAAATGGAAGATTCATATTGGACTATATGCACAAACATTTGGCTTAATACAAAACACTTAAAATAATGAAATAAATACCTGAAACAATATTTCGTCATTCCAGATTTTTAGTATAATACGAACGTTTAGCTTAATAACCACCTTAGTTAGAGTGTAATAAATACCTTAATTCTGAAGAAGTTTTATATGACTTTTTTTATAGCTTCTTGACACATTTCTTTCAAGAAACACTTCGTGCGCCCGTTTTGAACTAAGCTGAAAAAACAGAATGAATTATAACACAATTCTCCCTACTTCACGTTTATAATGGAATGATGCCATTTACAACATTGTTTCTTCAAAAGAATTTTAACATTTTCAGGTTTTAGCTGTAATTCCTTCTGAACGTTTGTTTAACAGCGAACTGAGTATAGTCGTGTAATATATGCATTCAAAGGATTGACAAGAGTAAATAGACACCTTTTTTTGATCGTTTTTGATTTGATAAATAATGTCAATAAATAACAGCAGATTTATTGAATCACTATATTTAGAATCGTGTTGCTTTCCCTTTTGCATTATTTAAAACTGACACCACCCACACTTTCTGGCATTACTTTGATGAGCGTTGTCATTTCTTTTTGAGGTCAATCACCTTGGTGTCTATTTACTTTTGCCAACCCTCTGTGTTTGTGTATGTATATATATATATATATATATATATATATATATATACAGTATATATATATATATAGAGAGAGAGAGAGAGAGAGAGAGAGAGAGAGATAAACGTAAAAGGGAATAATACCATTGCAGCTGCTATCAAGCCGGCTCCATCCGATAACGAGCTATTCGGTCAACTCCTGACACCGATTTTGGCGATCACTCTGGGAGTCGCAATTGGGCTCATTCTCGTTATTGTCATCATCGTTAGCGTCTTGAAGCTGAGAAGGAGTCAGGCCGTAAGGAGAGAAGAACCAATACAGGATAAGGCGACGCATGAAACTGCAGTTCACGAATCGCAAAAGGCTCCTTCCACGCAAGTTCTTCTGCATAGCTCGTCCTTGTCGAGCGAGAATGATGAACTGAATCCGGATCTGATTCCTAGGAAAGGTATTTACTTCTTTTCTTTCAGCCCTTGTTAACAGACCTTTAACTTATATTGTATTCAGTTATTAGTATGCTATAATGCAAATTACTTCACAGAAAAATCTACTTGGTTATAACAACTAAAAAACTCTATAGTGAACTATAACAACGAATTCAAATTATTAATTTAAGTATACGATAATTTCATTAACCATTAAAATTTGGGACCACAGAAATTAATATTGTTAATACAATGATTGAATGTTGAATTTTTTTTGGTTGGGTAAATTTTTTTTTTAATCACGCGTTTGGTAGTTGTAACTAAGATTTTTTTCTGTGTAGTCTTCACCAATCGCGTGTATTGCTTAGAGAAGAATTTCAGCTGTATTTGTTAATATCTTTACAATAAAGAACTCAAACGCTAAACACCCTGTTTATTAGAATGAAAAAAGTAAAGGAAGGTATTTCTTTCCATGCATGGATATGACAGAACCTCATTAATCGATATTTATCATCAGAGGACATGACCTACTGGAAGGAACCGCTTAACGAGGTCGCCGTATCGAGTTCTTCCAAGTACGGTTCACCGAAAAGGGGTTCAGCGACGACTACCTCAAAGGTGGGAACAAAAAAAAAGAGGGGTTTTATTTGACGTTGCTCGAAAGGAGAGTTTTCATACACTATAAGATCAAGTTGTTCCATACAGAACACCGTTTCTAAATAGTTAATTGTTCCACTCGAACCGAATATGGAACGATTCTTAATTTAATGTCGATACAATTAATTCAAGATCGGTTCAGAAGGGAAAGTTTTTCTAACGGCTTCAATAATGGCTCATTTGTTTTACGGACAAATTGCTCCATGACCAGGTCATGCAGCAAATGGAGCAATTCAATTTTTAGAAACGGTGTTCTCTATGGAACAATTTTATTTCAGTGTTGTAACAACTTTCTTTTCGAGTCCGATTTTGAACCAGTTAACTCGACATTACCAAATAAAATTTATTCAAAATCGTTCCATGTTCGGTCAAATACTTTCTTTAAGTTCTTAATAAAATATACTGAGATTATATTTAAATAATATATGAACATTCCTCTACATTTATAATAATAATAATAATAATAATAATAATAATAATACGCAGTTTGTCCTTCTGTCTGTTCAGCGTTTTTCTCGGAAACCGCTCAACGTAGGGCAGTCATCCTCACACCGTTGGAAAGGTCTCTATTCTGAGAGTATCCTAAGGCTATTTAATTTTTCGTTCGTACAAGCATGCGCGCATGCGCATGCGGAACCTTTAAACAAAGCCAGATAGAAAAAAGATTCATCAAGAAAAAATTTTCATTTTGGTCTGTTTAGGCGGAATATAGTGAAAAAAACTTTACAGGGTGCGTGCGCGCATGCTCAAGTTTTAGACGAAGCCAGTAAAGTTTATAGAAAAATAAAGTTAGGTTAATAATAAATAAAGCAATAAAAATAACAAAACATATACTAGGGAAGCCAAGTGCAGTTTCGGGTCTTTTCAGTTTGGAGCCCACCACCAGATTCTTTTGAAAATATCACCAGTAGTACATTTTGACCCTCTGAATACGAAAATAACATTCTTTTTTTTGAGAAATGCGAATATTTTGCATAATAGGGCAATAAAAATGCAAAATAGATTACATGATATTTATTATGCAAAATAGGTTACATGATATATATATATATATATATATATATATATATATATATATATATATATATATATATTAACATTAAAATTGACCAACTGGTTAGGTTAACTGAATGCCCAGTTAGGTCAACTGAATGCCCGGTTAGGTTAATTGAATGCCCGGTTAGGTCAACTGCACGCCCTTGACGATTGGTTAGGTTAAGTTGGATCACCTGAAGATCAGGGCCCCCAGCATTTTTTAGTTAGCTTTATAAGGCTAACTAACGAAAATATCACAACCTAACCTATTCAATCGTTAAGTCAACTGTACGCCCTTGACGATTGGTTAGGTTAGGTCGTTATATTTTCGTTAGTTAGCCTTATAAAGCTAACTAAAGAAAGCTGGGGGCCCTGATCTTCAGGTGATCCGTTAAGTTGTGATATTTTCGTTTGTTTGTAATTATTTTTGTAATATTCCAGTCTTCCATTCTGTTCCTTTTATGCTTTAAAAGTATTACGAATGTATATAGCCTAGGTCTTCGCTCGAACTAAGAATAAGTTGGCCTATAGCCTACGTCCAATCTTCAATGCAAATTATTATCAAATTTTTGAAGAATAGACAAGTTAAATGTACGAAATTCAAAAGTTAAAGGGCTCTAACGTTTTTATTATTCATTTATCGGAAAAAAAATTTATATTTTTGAAATCAGCTTAAAAAAGCGTGACACGACAATTGGGCGCAGGACAAATAAGCGCCGACAAATGAGCGCCGACAATTGAGCGCCAAGACAAAAGAACGCAAGACAAAAGAACGCAAGACAAAAGAGCGCAAGACAATAGAGCGCAAAAAACAAAAGAGCGCAAACAATTGAGCGAGAGCAAGCAAAAAGAAACTGGATAAAAGAAACAAAATAAGCTTGAACAAATTTTATTAAGGATGTTAAAAAAACGGTATTTATTAAGGATGTTAAAAATAATGTAGTTAGGTTAGGTTAGGTTATTGTCTTGCGCTCATTTGTCTTGCGCTCATTTGTCTTGTGCTCATTTGTCTTGCGCTTATTTGTCTTGCGCTTATTTGTCCTGGCGCTCAATTGTCGGCGCTCATTTGTCGGCGCTCATTTGTCGGCGCTCATTTGTCCTGCGCTCATAAGTCGGGGTAGCTTAAAAAAGTACACATGATGGTAATAATTAATTTTAATTATAGTGGTGGGCACCAAACGGAAAAGATCCGCATTTTCGTACAAGAACAAGAAAATTATTAACCTAACCTAACCTAACCTAACCTAACGTGAGTTTATTGTTAAATCATGAAACAGCTCTTTAAGTTTCATGTTAAAAACTCTCGCAGAAATATCTGGATTATGTTCTGGTCTTTGATAAGCTTCAATGCTTTCAGCGATTTCAGTGCATTGTGAATTGCAAATAAACTTAATAAATAGATCCGGCTTCCCAAATCTTCTTACAATTGTTATAGCGTCTTGCTAATTCCGCTTCATTGCTCTCTGGCTGCCTTCATAAAGATACTAATTTGACCACAGATGTTTTGTATTTATATTCCTAAGCGTGTTTTCACACATGGACAGCTTTATGTAACCTTTTCTGGAGTGAGAAGTTTTGATTCTGTTAAAGTGTTTGGTGAAAGAATAACTAAAAATCCTGTATTTAAAGAAGTAATGTTGCAATAAGGATACTAATTGACCGCATATGTTTTGTGGGGGCTCTGCTAGTCTTAATAAAATTACGTCATTTGGCTGGTAAACTTTCCACATGTTGTTTGGATAAATTAAGAGCCATATTTTACCAAGAGATGAGTGTGAGACACTACTCATGTGTACAATAGGTAGAGTGAAAATTTCATGCTTTTATTTCAGTTGATAAAAAAATACAAACCTTTTAAAGTTTCAGGTTTTTAAAAAATGACACTAGGGAACAACATTTTTGTTTCTTGAAAACTATTTGGTGTTTCTTATAGTACTTTTGATGCTGATTCCAAATATGGTTTCAGAATTTTTCTATCACCCATAGTTTTCGAGAAAATAATATTTCCATTTACTCAGAGTTTTCCCAAAATATTAGTTGAAATTAAGTGTACTAATTTAATTTTACTTTCTTTTTTTTCCAGGTTAACTATATTTAATAGTATTTTTTGCATTAAAAAAATATAGCTATTTAAACCAACAGATTTTTAATAAAAATAATTTTTTTTTCAAATTTTGCTCAAATTTTAAAATTTTTCATAGTACAAAAGATTGGTTTTTCATTCCAAAAAGTTTTCCGTGATTTCAATAATTTTCCGCCAGCATGAATCGAAACTGTATTAATCCCAGAGATACATTTTGCTACGTATGTGGAGAACTGACCATAATGGCACAGAGGAAGACGATGACCCCACTCGTGAAGAAGGCTTACGAACTTTATTTTGGATGTAAGGTAGGCGACCAAGACAAATCCTGGGCACCTCATATCTCATGCATTTCCCGTGCCGTCACTCTTAGGGGTTGGATTAAAGGTACCCGCAAATCTATGCCATTTGCCATACCAATGATTTGGAGAGAGCCCAAGGATCACCTAACAGATTGCTATTTTTGTATGACTAACGTTTCAGGATTCTCTGCCAAAAATAAACATAAAATTCAATACCCAAATCTTGCATCTGCCATGAGACCAGTACTACATGACGATGATAACCCAATTCCAACTCCCCCAAAGTCATGGACACTGGATGAAGAGTCTGAAGTTGAACCAATGGAAATTGATGACACTAAAGATACAGACTTTCAGCAACCTGAATCAAATAAACCACGTATGATAACGCAGGTTATGCTGAATGATCTCGTGAGAGATTTGGACCTTCCGAAAAAGAAAGCGGAATTATTGGGCTCCAGGTTACGTGAATGGAATTTGCTGGCAAAAGATACAAGCATATCGGCGTTTCGCACTCGCCAAAAAGATCTGATGCAGTATTTCTCCTCGTCAGGTGGTTTATGCTACTGTAATAATGTAAATGGACTGCTGTTAGCTCTCGGTCATGAGCACAAATCTGAAGATTGGCGTTTATTTATTGACTCTTCGAAGCTAAGCCTCAAGGTTGTACTACTTCACAATGGAAATAAATACCCTTCCATTCCTGTAGGGCACGCTGTCCACATGAAGGAATCTTACGAAAATATGAAACTCATCCTTCAGCAGATTAATTATGACCAGTTTCGTTGGTATATATGTGGGGATTTAAAAGTCGCCGCGCTTCTTCTGGGAATGCAGCTAGGTTATACGAAGTTCTGCTGCTTCCTTTGTGAATGGGACAGCAGAGCCAGAGATTCGCATTATTTTGTAAAGGATTGGCCACTTCGTCAAAAATGTATCCCAGGACTGAAGAATGTGTCTCATGAACCCTTAGTTGACCCAAGAAAATATACTTACCGCCACTTCACATCAAACTTGGCATCATGAAAAATTTTGTCAAAGCAATGAACAAGGAAGATGAGGCATTCAAATATTTGAAGAAAAAGTTTTCACGACTTAGCGATGCAAAGATAAAAGAAGGGATCCTTGTTGGTCCCCAAATCAGAGAGCTCATGAAAGATCAAAAGTTTGATGATGCCTTGAGAGGAAAAGAAAAAGTGGCATGGGAGGCCATGAAGAATGTTGTCACAAATTTTCTAGGGAACATCAAAGCCTCTAACTATGAAAAAAGAGTGCAGGACATGATTGAAGCATATAGGTTATTGGGATGTAATATGTCACTAAAAATCCATTTCTTGCACTCCCATTTAGATTTCTTCCCTAAAAACCTCGGCGACGTAAGCGATGAGCATGGAGAAAGGTTCCACCAAGATATACAGTAGCTACTATGGAGAAACGCTACCAAGGGAGGTGGGATCCGGCAATGTTAGCTGATTACTGCTGGACATTGATGCGAGAAGCTCCTAATGAAAACTACAAGAGAAAATCAGTGACAAAGAAGTTTTAAGAAGAATATTTTAAATGCCAATCTGCCACTAATATAATTTTTATGAAGTATTTTTACTAACTTCTATACACTTTTTGAATAAATATTAAAATACAAATGTCTCAGTAACCTTGGGTGATAGAGAAATTCTACGGCTATATTCGGAATCAGCGGAAAAAATCCTATAAGACCGACCTGTTCACGTCCAAGAAACAAAAAAAAAGTTAAAATTTGTTCCCCAGTGTTATCCGATATATATGTATATATATATATATATATATATATACATATGCTCATAAGTGTAATAAGCATGGTATGAGAGTTTAGTTTTTTGTGTTCTCTCTTTTCTGCCTTCTTCCGCTTGGGCTAACCTAGAGTGGATCAAAAGTACTTTGTTAGCCCGTAACTTCTACATATAAGTCCAAAGTGGGGAGCAGGATAAAAAATCTAACTACACTTTAATGAAGTAGCCAATGTCTTAATAATTATTGTTTTAAGTAAGAGTGACTTTGGGAAAAGTCTTTTAAAAACGTTTGGTTACTACGACAAAGCATGTTTCAAAGCATGGCTCCTAAGGTTGCCTAGAAGCCGAGCATTGACACGTTTATATTAGTCTATTTCTAGGAACAAATAAGTATTTTATTTTATTAATTTTATCGTTTTGATTTTCATTCATAATTTAATTCAAATTCATTTTGAAATTGAATTTTAGAATTCCGGATGCCCGAGTAATTACAGCGAACATTTGAAAGAACATTCCAGAGAAGGACACAGAGGAAGTTCCAGGCAAGATCCCATTTCAGATCAAAGATATCTTTCTTCATCCGAAAATCGAATCAAGCAGCCTTTAGAGAGATCTCACGATACAGTCCGAAACGTTGTAGAATCACACAAGGAATGGGGAAACCAGTTTTTAAGTACAGAAAATGAACCAGATCTTAGTTTTAGAACTGGTAATGTTCCCTGGAATCACAACACGTACCAAAATAAATTAAGAATAGGAGGTGAGTTGGAAACGATAGAACCTTTGTTAAAAGATCAAAGAGAAAGTTCGGTGTAGAATTTACATATATCCGATTAGTTAAATTGAATATTTTGGTTTAAGAGACAAATGAACGGACCTTCTATGTGATAAATATGACTGTACCTTGTGTAGAAGGAATACGGACTGTGAAAGTTATTTGACAATGCGCATTCTGTTATTGTATAAATAGTCTTAAATTACGTTTTTATTATGCGTTGTATGCGTAATTAAACAGTAATATTTATTCAGTGAATAATGTTTAAAATTCAGGAAATACAGGCTTAACTTCCGTCTCCCTTTGAAGAAAATTTACCATATTAAAAACAGTTCGTCTCTAATATTTTTTATATACTTTCGTCAAAGACAAATAAACAAAAAATTACTTCTTTGTGCCAGCCAGAATATATACAGTGTGTATATATATATATATATACATACTAGGGTGCCCGGAAAGCTTCTGCATACCCTTTAGAACAGTGGTGCACAAACTTTTTTGATGTGAGGGCCAAGCGAAGAAAATAACTAAATGTATTAGCCTACTTACTTTCCATCTAAGTCATAAATTGGGTCACTTTTATATTCTAACTTTTTCATTGAATTGAAAAGACCCGTGGGGGACACATTTGGCCCGCGGGCCAGGGTTTGTGCATCACTGCTTTAGAAGAATACTAATTGTTGGATGTAAATAAAAATCGATAAATATAAGCAGCCAGGCCTTAGTCTTTTCCTCAAAATACTCCCTGTTCACGTTAATACAATTCTGCCATCTGGGGAGAGGAAGTAAATCCCTCCTTTCGTAAAAGTCTGTATCTTGTTGACGAAGCTACTGGGTTTCAGCATTCGAAGGTCTTCATTTCCAGAAAATGCGTTCCTTGAATATTTGCCTCCGTCGGTCTAAACAAATGTAAATTCGTGGGGGTGCAAAATTTGGAATATAAGGTGGGTGGGTGATTACAGTATAGTAACAGCGGGTGATGAGCTATGTAACCTCGAATCCCAAATTGGGCCAACATTTTCACGCAGCATGCGCACTTCATTACCTTTTTTTCATTTTGGGTCGTTTTATTCGTACTACCTTCTTGAATTTCTGTAGAGTCTGTCAATATCTGTCGGCACTGATCGTTGTGTTTGGTTTCACAAATTCCATCATTAATAAATATTTCTTGTCCTAAGAAACTGTAAGCATTAACTTTTTGATGGACGCCTGAAATTGGAGCCTCTTTTACTCATTTCATCATCCCTGAATACGTTGCACGGACGACGGTATATTTCACCACCATATTTCCCCCCAAATGCAAAACCCGAACAACAGAACGCTGCTGAAACACGAACTCCTTACCCTCCATATTGGCTTCCGGCCAACTACTAAAAAACTTTTACCGAAAGTGGGTCTACTCCCTCCACCCCAGATACTAGATTTACAATGATGTGAACGGGGAATATTTTAAGGAATAGAACCGGAATGGCTGCTTCAATATTTGTACCAATTTTTATTTACATCCAACTATTTGCAATATTTTTAAGAAAGAATATGGGAAAACGTTTCGACCACCCTAAATATATATATATATATATATATATATATATATATATATATATAATATATATATATATATATATATATATATACTGTATATATATATATATGTATGATATACAGTACAGTATATGCGCATGTTCATGGTATATAAATCAATCTGGTATTAGTGGGGTTCTATTTAATGAGGAAATGTTTTTAGGATAAAAACGTTATACCTTTTCCATGAACAATAAATTTTAATGCATGAAAAGAATTTCTCATTTATTATATTTAAATGAAAGAAACTTATGGAGAAAATTTTAACAAGTTTAAACGGCAAAAAATAAAGTTATTTCGAACAAAAGTATGATTAAGTCACTAATTACAACTAACATCAAAGGCTTATTCGAATAAGAATATAAACTTGTAATAAATTCACACTTCCATTAATACAGTACAGTCTTATAGTATGACAGGCCCCATTCATATCATACTTAAAACCACATTCGTTTCGAGATGACCCTCATGCAAAGGTCATAAAAGAAATGACTCACTGAATTATGGTATAAAACTAATTATACCGAACGAGGGAGAGTGTTTACCTGAATAACAGTATAATAGATAGACTGTACAAATGTATATATATTCTTCTAGAAACATATATATATATATATATATATGAATAAAGTTAGAATTAAATTCTAAGTATATTGCTATTGGTATGTACGAATACACTTACATTATTATATGACAAAGTATTCCACTGTGATATTAGGGTAATAACAAATCTAACATAAATACTCAGTCAAACGACAATTACATTTGAGAAGACTTTGTATGTCTTTTATGTAAGGAA
>JAJOZX010002367.1:637500-655000 GCA_023014485.1 Bathynomus jamesi
AGGAAAGGAAACACAAAATGGTGCTCAAGCGCTTTCGTCTAATGACATCCTCAGGAACACTGTTCCTGAGGATGTCATTAGACGAAAGCGCTTGAGCACCATTTTGTGTTTCCTTTCCTTCGTGGTTTTATTCATCATATATATATATATATATATATATATATGAATGAACAGAAGGATCAACACAACGGCAAACATTTTCATTTATTTGTACTTCAGACGTTTCGACAAATCTTTTGTCATCATCATCAGTGAATTAAGTCTTAAAACCTTAAAACAAAAGTAAAAAGTGAAAAGTGAAAATTACATCAATACAATATTAAAACCATTAAAATTAAAACCTTAAAGCAAAATGAAAATTGCATCAATACAAAATTAAAATCATTTAAATTTCATCACTATAAAAACTAAAATTAAATTAAATTACCTCAATAGGTAAATACACAATGTTTACATCCACCTCCATACTTGGCAAAGTCTAAGAGAACACTGGATGGTCAGAGGATTAGAAAGGGTATGTCTGTCAGAATCGGTTGGTTAGTTAAAAGAGTTGTAATTTGTAGGATGAGCTATTATTATTAAGGGAGGGTTTGTTTCTATAGATGTACAAAGATTCTAAAATTCGGGGTTCTGTAAGGTTATTGGATCTAGTTAAAATTTCAAACTATGGCCAGTTTTGATGTCTCGTCATTGTTTACTAATGTCCCGTTAAAAGAAACATTAAATATCATACTAAATAAGTTATTCACTACTGATAATACTCTTATTAATGGCCTCACTCAGACTCAATTTAAAAACCTTCTCGAAATAGTGTGTTTTGATAATCTTTTCTTATTTAATAGCAACCTTTACAGCCAAATTGATGGGGTAGCTATGGGTTCCCCGTTAAGCCCAACACTAGCAAATGCATTTCTTTGCCATTACGAAGAAATTTGGTTGAAAAGTTGTCCTAGTAGTTTTAAACCCATATATTACAGAAGATACGTGGATGACACTTTCTTAATATTTAACCATCCTTCACACGTAAAACTTTTTCTTGATTATCTTAATAAACAACATAGTAATATTAAGTACACGTGTGAAAACGAAACAAATAATAGTTTACCTTTCCTGGATGTTTAGTTAAACGGGCTCATAATAAGTTCCATACTTCACTATTTCGAAAACAAACTTTTACTGGTTTGGGAACCAATTATTTAAGTTGTATGTTTTATAAATATAAGATTAGTGCTATAGTAACATTATTAACAAGAAGTTACCGTATTTGTTCGGATTACTTTTCGTTAAACGAAGAATTTAAATTTTTAAAACAGTACTTTATTAACAATTACTGCCCTTCTCATCTATTCGATAACCAATTAAAGAAATTTTTAAATAACACTTTTGATACTAAACTCCCATAACTACAGTACAAAAAGAAACCAGATATATTAAATTACCTTTTTATGGTTATTTATCATTGCGTATTCGAGGTGAATTGTCCAAACTGCTCAAGTCTAGTTATCCCCAAATAAATTTTAGATTCGCCTTCGTCAACCCACTTAAATTATCAAATTTTTTAAAGTTCAAAGATGAATTCCCCAAAACTGTATGCCCCAATGTTGTTTACAAATACACGTGCGACAGCTGTAAGGCTGCGTATATTGGCAGCACTCAACTCCAACTGGAGGTGCGCCTTTCTCAACATTTCGGCTTGTCAGTCCGTACCAACCGTCCCCTCAGTTGCCCTGCACAATCCGCAATTAGAAATCATAGTAATGAAAACGACCATCCCCTTCACAAAACTCAGTTTGAAATTTTAACTAGATCCAATAACCTTACAGAACTCCGAATTTTAGAATCTTTGTACATCTATAGAAACAAACCCTCCCTTAATAATAATAGCTCATCCTACAAATTACAACTCTTTTAACTAACCAACCGATTCTGACAGACATACCCTTTCTAATCCTCTGACCATCCAGTGTTCTCTTAGACTTTGCCAAGTATGGAGGTGGATGTAAACATTGTGTATTTACCTATTGAGGTAATTTAATTTCATTTTAGTTTTTATAGTGATGAAATTTAAATGATTTTAATTTTGTATTGATATTGATACAATTTTCATTTTGCTTTAAGGTTTTAATTTTAATGGTTTTAATATTGTATTGATGTAATTTTCACTTTTCACTTATTACTTTTGTTTTAAGGTTTTAAGACTTAATTCACTGATGATGACAAAAGATTTGTCGAAACGTCTGAAGTACAAATAAATGAAAATGTTTGCCGTTGTGTTGATCCTTCTGTTCATCTGTAAGCTCCGTTTCCCTAAGGAGAAGTCAATAGCTTTGATTATATATATATATATTATATATATATATATATATATATCACTTTCAAGAGAGATTGATTTTGGCTACACATCTGGATCATGCTAAACATGTACAATGAAATAACTGTTTGAAACGCAATTTCGTTATGTTATGAATTCGCTCAGTTGCGAGAAGTTGAATTGGAGAAGCCACAATCACTTGACAAAGACCTCAGAGTTCGTATTTCTAGTAAATTCATTTCCTATTTTGGTATTATTCCTTTAAGATTTCATTTTAAATATTTGGGATGATATACGAGACATTTACCAAACCATCATCCTCTACTTAGTGTGATGAGAAGAATATGCCAAATAACAGAAGATTTTATACTGCTGCCCATTATAATGTTTGTATATTTTTTACCTCACTTGTATATACGCAGTTTTGAGAAAAGTTCTCCAAAGAAATGAAATCTATAGAAAAATACAGAAGGAAATCCAGCAACATTTTATTATTGACAGGAAAGACAGTCTCTTTGGTATATAAAAAAAAAATTTTGACCAACAGAAATGACACTGAATTCGGCATTCCGTTTCTTGATGAATTTTCAAATTTGCCATATTTTATTCCATACATTTTACTTCCTCGGCGAACATTTTATCACACTTGTACAGAAGGGAAAATTTTCCGAAATAAATAAATAAATATTAATAATAAATAATAATAATGATAATAATAATAATTATTATTATAATAATAATAATAATTATTAATTTTAATAATTATAATAATAATAATTATTATTATTAATAATAATAATTATAATAATAATAATTATTATTATTATTAATAATAATAATTATAATAATAATAATAATTATTATTATTAATAATAATTATAATAATAATAATTATTATTATTATTAATAATAATAATTATAATAATAATAATTATTATTATTATTATAATAATAATTATAATAATAATTATTATTATTATTAATAATAATAATTATTATTATTATTATTAATAATAATAATTATAATAATAATTATTATTATTATTAATAATAATAATTATAATAATAATAATAATTATTATTATTAATAATAATAATTATAATAATAATAATAATTATTATTATTATTAATAATAATAATAATAATAATAATTAATAATAATAAGGTACTTACGTATTAACGAAGGGCCACCACATATTGATGATTGGTTAGGTTAAGTTGTAATATTTTCGTTAGTTGAAAATTTCTAATACATCATATTTTTTAAATAGCAATATTTTTTAAATATTTACAATGATTTATATTTCAAATATTTACAATGATTAATACAGATGGTAGATCCAAAATTTTCATCGTGAATAAGCCTAAAAATATTATTTTTTTTCAGAAAATTCTATAAAAAATATTTAAAAAAATATTGCTATTTAAAAAATATGATGTATTAGAAATTTTCAACTAACGAAAATATTACAACTTAACCTAACCAATCATCAATATGTGGTAGCCCCCCGTTAATACGTAAGTACCAATAATAATAATAATAATAATAATAATAATATTATTATTATTATTATTATTATTATTATTATTATTATAATAATAATAATTATTATTATTATATTATTATTTATTATTATTATGATAATAATAATTATTATTATTATTATTATTATTATGATAATAATTATTATTATTATTATTATTATTATGATAATAATTATTATTATTATTATTATTATTATTATTATAAAATTGCCATTTGTGGAGAAATGCCCTCATGGCTAGTGATGTAAAAAAACCGTTTTTTTGTTTTTTGTTGTTTTTTTTGTTTTTTTTGTCGTTTTTTTGTTTTTTTTTGTTTTTTTTGTTTTTTTTAATAATTAATATAGATATTGCCAATTTAATTATAAGGTATACTTTTGCAATGATATATATTATAAAAATAAATAAATAAATAATAAAATAGGCCATATGGTACCAGTATAGAATGTCCTTTTCAGCCTATTTACAGAAAAAACTGGCCTCTTTCTTGCACTGAAAGTCTTGTATCTTGAGATCCATTAAACTTGCGAGAACACTGGCTGGGAGCTGACTGCCCATTGTCCAACCTTCCCAGGACTCTCCCATCCATGCCTCGGATTTTGAATCTCCCACTTAACTATCCTTTAGACCCGCAGACATATTCCCCCCCCCCCCACGAGACCATCCATATATATATATATACATACACATACACCCATATACATATATACCAATATATACATAAATACTTATATACACATTTATATCTATTGTATACCCCATACACATGCATACATCCAGAATTCCAGATACATACGCATGCATACTCACATATATACCTACACAAACTCATACACCTCTATTTCGCCCTTTCATTACCTCCGAGATCATTTAGCACATACAGTAATATCCATACAGCCAAAAGAAACCAATTAAGCACAGACAGAGCAGCAAAGCTAGTATTTATATCCCAAAATGCAAAATTCCAAGAAAGTGAAGTAAAACATGGTGCTACATTGGCTTCGTCAACATCCAAATCTGCAATAAATACCAGTGATAAATAAATAAATCTAGTGATAATGATTCTTCAATGGAAATAGAATCAGATAATGAAAGTTAAACAGCATTAGGTTAACACAAAGGTTAAAGAAAGAGATGAATATTTATATTTTTTTTATTTTTCTATTTGGAATATATATATATATATATATATATATATATATATATATATATATATATATATATATATATATATATATATATATATATATATATACATATATATATATACACACACTGGTATTCTTGCCAATCATAATTATATCTATTGTTTTATACCAGTATTATGGATATTATACCAGTACCTGTGATATTGAAACTAGCATATATGCTCTACCCAATCTAGTGATGATTCTTCCATGGAAATGTAGGTTAACAAAAAGGTTCAAAAAAAGGTGAATATTTTCCTTTTCTATCTGGAATATATATACTGGTACTCTTGCCAATCACAATTATGTATATTGTTTGAAACGAGGAAGAATGTTTTATGTTCTAGTTAAAAAATATATATACATATAAAAAATGAGGGTTTGTTTTTCCTTTCTATTATATACTTTTTGCGTGATTCAATTTTTCTAAAAGATGACTATATAGTATATATACTAGGTATAACCGTATAAGCATGGTAGTATAGTAAATTATAGGTAATACTAATATACTTATTAGATTAAAGGAAAAAAAATATGGAATAAGTTTAAAACAATAAAAAAAAAAAAAACAAAAAAAACAGACTACCTTCGTTTTAAACAAAAAAAACGACAAAAAAAACAAAAAAAACGACACAATAAAAAACGACTCACATCACTACTCATGGCACGCTGTCGGATTTTTTTAAAATTTTTATTTCCAAATACATTTGTTTCCGAAGAAAACTAATTTCTATAAATTATTAAATAAAAAATCAGTTAAACCCCACCTTGCCCTACTCTGAGGGAATGTGAAATTTTAGAGATAAATTTTATTAGAAAAAGAAGGTTGCAAATATACTTTAACCTTGTGAATAATTTAACCCTTGCTTGCACGTTTGTTTTTCCAAATAAATCTCTCCTCCAACTCTTCTCATATCCGAGCCACAGAAATGATAATTCTCTAGCTAATTAATGCATTTTTATCTAAATTATTTATACAGAGATCTGTATAAATATTTTTTACATGAAAGCATTGATCAAATTATTTGTTGGCATTATTATACTTTTCAAAATAAAATATGATGCTAACGAAATAGAGCTTCACTAAAACAAAAACAATATTTTTTGGACCTCACCGTTATTGCAAAGATATGAAAAACAACGAAATTAATCTAAAAGCGGAGCAAGTGTACCGTAGTTTACGTCCCCCTGTGGTGCCTGGTGTAGTTCACGTTCCCCTATATTATCCTAGTGTAGTTTGCGTTCCCCAACTTTGTCCGCGTATACCTAATCAAATAAAACGTTAAAACTAACGAAAATATTACGACTTAACCTCGTCAATTTGTTTATATATATATATATATATATATATATATATATATATATATATATATATATATATATATATATATATATACACACAGGGTGTCCGGACTTAAATGGCAATAAAATAAAACATTATAAATGTATTTTATTTCCATTTAAGCCCGGTCATCCTTTGTGTGTATATATATATATATATATAATGCAAAGAACGACGCTTGTATAGAAGAACGTTCCGCACAAGATGAGGATGGAGAACGAACAAATGAAAGATGAGGTAACATGTTCGTTCTCCCTCCTCATCTTGTGCGGAACGTTCTTCTATACAAGCGTCGTTCTTTACATTAATTATACTGTGTTGTTTGCAGGTAAAATGTATATATATATATATATATATATATATATATATATATATATATATATATATATATATATATATATATATATATATATATATATATACTGTGTATATATAAATTGACGATTGGTTAGGTTAAGTCGTAATATTTTCGTTAGTTTTAACGTATTATATGATGGATTTTTTACTTTGATTACGGAAATGAAAACAGAATTTTTCTATCACCCGCAGTTTTAGAGTGACACACAAATTTACATTACTTAGGATTTGAGTCAGAATAGGAAGGGGGCGGGGTCTACCCCTTGCTCCTCAGTAGTATAGCCGCAAAAGGTTAGAGTGCATAGCAATTGCAATGTTGATCAAATGAGTGCCAGTGCCCCCCCCCCTTGTTGCAAGGTACCAACCCCCTACCCCCACCCCAGTCACAAAAAGGGATCTTTATTAGCGATACTTTAAAACTTGGTGCATCAAGTTTTAAAGTATTGACAAGAAAGATCCCGATTTTATGATTCTTAGAAACTGTGAGGGAAATGAAAGGCAAGGGGTAACTCAAGTCGGTACTATGCACCCGGCTTGGAGTGGAAAGCCGTAGTGCTTTCACGTACTGACGCACCCATTGAACACGCTGCTTCTTGTACCTGGGTGTTAATGGTGACTGAATCGTAGGTTTACACGTCTTGCCAATTGTTTGGAGGATTCCACATCGAGATGTTCTTGGTACATTATGTATGCCAGCCTGCTCAAAAACCTCTTTACTTAAGGACAATGGATGCTTTGCAGTTTGCGCTTGATTACAGATATCTGCCGCCTTGTCACTTTTCTTATAGCTCCTTTATCACTTCGCTGCTTCAGTTTGGTACCCTCCACTACAAACTTGTTTACAGTTCGATAAGCTCTGCCAAACTGCTTCGCAATTTCAATAGATTTTATATTTTCAGCGAGTAACTTGACTATTTTTCTTTTCTCAGTTAGTGTTAAATCCTTCTTCTTACCCATTTTCACCATTTAGATCTGTAAATAGAATACTTGCTTAATAATTCAGAACACAATATTTTACATATTTTTCAATAAAATGAGATAATTATTTTAATTATCAAAATATTTTATCGAAATGAATACCATCAGTGCTGCTATATATAGTGATTATTTGCTACAAATTTCATTGAAATCAGGGAAAAACTTTTTAAAACATTGGAGAAAATGTAATCTGCTTAATAAGTGCGAACGCAGTGTATGAAGATAGCTAATAAAAATAAATGAACGAGATTTGTCTGCTTCCCCCCCCCCCCTTAAGGAATTGAAGATATAACAGTTCCTTAATGGTCTTAAATAATATACTATTGCATTCAGGGTACTTTTGGCTACATTTTTTGGGCATAAAGGGAAAATGTAGTGTCACAGCGATAAGATGCCTCATTTGGTACTGTATCCTGACAAACTAGAGCATTATTAGGAAGAGGTATAATAAACACTAAATTGGATTTGTTAAGAGTAGTGTTGTATGCTCTCATCAAACCTGGACCAGGTTGGCTGCATAACAGGTTAAGTGATTTAGGAGCTGTTGAAGACCGTCTACGTTTGACCCCTCTGCAGCACCCCGCCTCATTCGGGTAATTTGATGTAAGAAAAAGTTGCTTTCTAGACAGGGACTTTGAACAACACCCTGGCCGGATGAGTACTGAACAATACGATAGTCGAATCTGCGCAGGAAAAACAGATGGAGAGAGAGAGAGAGAGAGAGAGAGAGAGAGAGAGATTTGAGTACATTAGTATTATTATTATTTTAACCCTTTACTTGCCTACGTCCCTATTTTGGGTGGGCTTTGCCCCTTCACAGTTAGCTTTGAGTTGTTCAGCAGCTTCTGGTCTGCTAAATTGCACTATGGTTGCCTCCAATCTTCTACATTTAGTTGTGTTTGTGACAATACGCTGATTTAGAATATGGCTGTATGTTTGATTTGGTGTTAGCATTTCTTTAAATTAATCTGACTGAGTAATATGGCATTGATGGAGCGCGTTTAGAAAAATAGTTGCCAGATTCTCCACATGTAGTTATTGCACAGTCATTAGATCGCATAAGTTATCAAACAGGTAATTCCAATTAACTTAGTATATAGGATATGCTCTAGGGTGTATATACAGGGCGATTCAAAGTGATTCACCTGATTTCAAATGAGAATATTTTTTAATGTTACAAATACAGAGTGATTTGTGATACATCAACCATAAGAAAAACTGTCCAAATTTTGTCTCTCACCTCATAAATGCTCTATGTGACTTCCCCTAGTTACACGAGCAACGTCGACACGATAGTCGAATTCCTCCCATACTCGCTCCAGCAATCCAGCATGTCCGTTGTCACTGACTCTACGGCAGTAACAATGCGAGTTCGGAGCTCATCCAAAGATGTGGGCAACGGTGGCACGTACACAGTATCCTTAACGTACCCCCAAAGGAAGAAGTCGCACGGTGTAAGATCCGGCGACCGATTTACAGCTCGAAAACTGCAACACACAAAACGCCTTCTGCTGTGCGGACGACATTTTCACACTGACTGTTTGTTGCTAGGCTAGGCCACGGCGTAACTTTGGAGCCCTCTCGCGGTGATCGTGTAAAACTCGGAGATTTCCTCTTTCATGTGGTGTATACCCAGTTGATGCACGGTTGATAGGTACGGAAGTATTCTCAGTTGAAATCGGATGAATCAGTTTGAATAGCCCTGTATATATATATATATATATATGAAAGAGAAATGTACTTTTGCGTAATTAGCTGTAGATATGATAGTTATGTGTTAAAATGTAAGCTGCCGCCTAATTTTTATTCCGAAAGAATCAGATGTTTCATTTAAATATTTAATACTACTACTACTTCAAGTGAAATTGCTATACTCGATGTTTAAAACATCGCTTTCAACGCTTTAGTTGATGGATGTTGACAAAGTTCCTCATTTCTTCCATATCTCAAGAAGTGAAATTTTTCGATGTTAAATGTAATGTTGCCTTCTGACCATTTGTATATTTTGTTTGTGACCCTCTGCAAGGACTCCACCACATTTGCATCGCGGATTTTTCTTCCGAACTTTGTATCGTCTGCATACGATGCTGGTATACTAATGCTGTTTACACCGCTGGCTTTGTCTCTTAGCATGATAATGAACACGAGTGAGGCCAGTACTGTACTTTGTGGTACTGCCAGACACATGGAGTGCCACGTTTCTAAGAAATGTAAAGAGAGTATTGCCAAACCGCTATACTTACTATGGAGGAAATCACTCGACACATGACAGATTCCACTCTCCTTAAAGAACGCGAACATTGCCCCCCCCTATTTAAAGGTGGTAACAGAGCTAATGCCCAAGAATTATCGACCAGTGACTCTCACCTCACACCTTTAAAGTGTTTTGAACGTATAATTAGAGGTAAAACTACCTACTACCTACAAGAAAAAGACTTATACAACCCAAATCAGCATGGCTTCAGGGTTGGAAGATCATGTCTATCACAGTTGCAACTTCTTACAAGACCACCAGGAGAAAATATTGTGTCGAGGACAAAACATAGCTGTAATATATATGGGTTTGCTAAAGCCTTCGATAAATGTGACCATGGAATCATAGCACACAAGCTTAAGAATACAGGAATTACTGGAAAACTAGGAGGCTGGATATTTAATTTCTTGACGCAAAGAACACAAAGAGTGGTGGTAAACGGAGTTAAACCGGAAGTCGTGAGCTCTGTCCCACAAGAGACAGTATTAGCTCGCTTGTTGTTCATAATAATGATCGCAGATATTGATGCAGATATTAAGGACAGTATTGTATCATGCTTCGCAGATGACACAAAGATGTGTAAGGAAATATTGAACGAAGGAGACATAAGAATATTACAAAACGACATTGAAACATTATTCCAGTGTGTAGAAGACAACAATATGAAGGAGCTACTGAAAAAAGGGTACAAAAATCTGCAATCCAAACAGATAACGCTAAATCCACAAGTCAGGGGTCTTGGAGTAATAATGTCGTCGGATGCAGAATTCAGAGAGCACTATGACATCAAAATTACAACGACAAGAAAAATAATCAGAATCATCTGGAGGAGCTTCCGCAACAGAAAAGCAAACATCATGCTCAAATTATGGAAGAGTCTAGTCCTACCAATAATTGAGTATTGCTCAGTACTCACAAACTCATATAGAAAACGGGACATTGCGAACATTGAAGCTATACAAAGGACTTTTACGTCTAAGATAGATGAAACGGAAGGTGAAGACTACTGGTCTCGACTACATTCCTTTGTTCTTACTGACAGGCTTTCTAACCAGAGCATCTTTTAATTATTTTTTTACCAGCAAAGCTACAAAATTTTTTTAATCATTTTCTTTTCTTACTTGTATTCATGGAACAGACATAAATAATTGGGAATGATTAGACATCCTACTTTTTGTACCATTTGCAAATTTTAGATGTTTTACTTAACAGTCCTTGATCTGAATCATCTAGCTGCAAAAATAAGAATAAAATAATCTTCAACAATAAGCTTTAATATGATCGTGGATGCCGGTTTTAAATAATATTAAAAATAATGCAGCAATGTCGCGCAGGGCTGCAAGTAAAAGAGGAAAAATGAATAAGTTACCCCGAAATAGAATCTATTTGGGCAAAAGACGAGAAATGAAATAGTTATCCTGAAATACAATCTATTTTTAATATAAAGTTATATTAATATTTTTTATGTTATAGTTTAAGGATAAAAATGTATATTAAAGATAAATTTGTATCGAAACAAAATAATTGGCCAAAAGAGGAAAAATGAAATAGTTACCCCTAATTTAATTTCTAATTTGTTTTAAAAATCCTATTCATTTTTTTATATGTTATAGTTTAAGAATAAAATTGTATATTATAGTGGAAATTTGTTTTGGCATTAAACTTAGTTTATCTTATTCAATTTTTTGTATAAAAGATCGCCTACCAAACGTCAAATTGGCCTCGTGGTGTTCCACCATGAGAATTTCAATAGGAAAGCTATTAGCATTGCCTTTTCTTTGAGATCTTTTTGGTCTACTACTTGGTCCCAGAAACATATTTGTTTATGTTTAATAGATGTCTATTGGGTCGTATTTAGAGACCTTGTTGGTTTATCAGGAGTTGGTAAGTAAAGCTGTGGTGGTTGTTGTGTAATACTGCTGAGAGGTCTTAAGGTCTAGATCAGAGCTTTCCAAACTGTGTGTCGCCAAACTTAGTTAATTATTTTCAATTTTTTTGTATTTTGAAAATTTTGATTTTTGTATCAACAAAATCGGCTACAAGATAAACCACCTACTGAAAAATTATCTGATATTTGATAACAAAAATTAATTAGTGTGTCGCCAACGTGAAAAGTTTGGAAAGCTCTGGTCTAGACGCTTGGTTGTAGCCCTCATATCGGTTACGTGGTGTTGATGGAATGAGCTCCTAAAAGTCTATACTTAGACGATTAGTGGTGATGTTTTTTTTTTGTGTGGTGGTTATGCTCGTATATATTTTGCTGTTGGGGCTTTACATGCATTCTGTTTATATATATATATATATATATATATATATATGTGTGTGTGTGTGTGTGTAATAATAGGGGATAGATGGGAGTATAGTCGGGGAGTGTATGTGTGTTTGTGTGCGGATTTCGAGTTCTAAGCCAAGTGATGCTACCTGAGCCCTCATTAAGCTTCTGTATCTCGCAGAAGCTGGATGGTCTCTTCCTCTCTCTCTCCCGCTTTGTAGGGGATGAGGCCGTCCCATCTTCTCCCACAAAGAGGTTAGGTGGACTCCCCCAACTTGCTGGGGGAGTTCCCCCCTTTTTTTGGCACTGGGGAAGGGGGAGGGGGTTGGCACCTTGCAATAAGTGGGTGGGGTGGGTGGCACTGGCACTCATTTGATCAACATTGCAAATGCTCTGCACTCTAAACTTTTGCGGCTATACTACTCTCCTCTTCTGCTTATAAGTTGCTGCAGGTCACTGTTGACTTTCATTTGTCAGTTACTCACTTGATTTCGCTCAGTGAACATCGTGCATTTTATTCATGGTTTTCCTTAATCATTTTTTTGTGTCAGTGCATTCGTATTGTTTCATGACAGAATACCACGTAAGTGTGTCAACCATCCAAACTGTTTCTGTTATGTGTGCGGAGAGTTAACTTTTAAATCTCAAAGGCAAAATTTCACTCCTGTCGTCAAAAAAGCATACGAACTTTATTTTGGTTGCAAAGTAGGGGATCAGCACAAGACGTGGGCACCTTATATATGCTCTATTACGTTTTTAAGACTTCTGACAGGCTGGCTAAATGGGTCTCATCAAATGCCGTTTGCTGTTCCGATGATATGGAGAGAGCCGAAAGACCATTTAACGGATTTTTATTTCTGCTTACAAATATCCTAGCCATTATTGCAAAATCAAAACATACGGTACAATACCTAAATTTACCATCAGCAATAAGACCTGTTTTACATAATAAACATTTGCCAGTACCAAGGCCACCGGAAACGTGGAGTTTAAATGATGAAAATGAAACTGATGTACAATGTAATGACGAAGCTCAACATGGTTTACTGACGAACGATGTTGATCCAATGTTTGAAGCATCTTGTTCATACTGTAGACAGAGCCTCACTTAATATCTCAAGCAGACATGAGCGATCTTGTCCGTGATCTGGAATTGTCAAATTGAAAGGTTAGAATCTTCTAGAAAAAGGCACTAAGATATCCTTTTACAGCAAGCGTCAAAGAGGCTTTCTACCCTTTTTGCTCAGAAAGGCAATTTAGTATACTGTAATAATGCGGACTTTCTCATGGAAACCATTGGCCAACAACATGATCCAAACGAATGACACCTATTTATTGATTCCTCGAAGCTGAGTTTGAAAGCTGTTATTCCATAATGGAAATAAATACCCTTCAGTTCCAATAGCACATGCCGTTCATATGAAGGAATTATACGACAATATGCACCTGCTTGTGAAACATATCCAATATGATAAATACTCTTGGCATATCTGTGGAGACTTGAAAGTGATGGCACTTCTCCTTGGTTTACAACTGGGCTATACAAAATTCTGTTGTTTCATCTGTGAATGGGACAACCGAACACAGGAAAGCCATTACTCAAAGAATCAATGGCCACCTCGACAAGCGTTGATTCCAAGGCATAAAAATGTCACCAGTCCACCTCTGTTTAAGCCAAAAAAGGTGTTTTTGCCACAACTACTTATTAAACTTGGTTTAATTTTGTTAAGGCTATGGATCAAAATGGCAGTGGGTTTCTCTACTTGAAACTGAAATTTCCGAGGATCATTGAAATCAAAATCAAAGAAGGGATATTTGTGGGCCCGCAAATTAGAGAAATCATGAGAGACAGCGCGTTTGATGAAACTTTAAGTGAAATTGAAGGAGCAGCTTGGAGAGCATTTTAAGCAGTAAACACAAATTTCCTCAGAAACTTCAAGGCCGAAAATTCGAGTCACTTGTTGAAGTACTTCTCAAGGCCTACAAAGTCATGGGGTGCAACGTGTTGTTGAAAATTCATTTTCTTGACTCACATCTCGACTTCTTCCCAACAAACTAAGGCGATGTTAGTGATGAGCATGGGGAACGCTTTCATCAACAAATATCCACGATGGAGAAACGATACCAGGGCAAGTGGAGCCCCAGCATGTTGTCTGACTACTGCTGGACATTATCAAGGGATGGTCCAGAGGCGAAATACAAGCATAAATCATCAGTAGCTACATTTTAGGTGAGTTCAATATGCATTTTCTACTTTGATATTGCTATTACGTCTATAAATTAGTCCAAATTTCATTTTCGATTCATTCAATATTGGTGGGTGATAGACAAATTTTGAGGTAATTTTTTTAACTCAGCGGTAAAAAAACTATAAGATCCACCCATTTTTGTTCATGTGACAAAAAAAATTTTTTTTTTGTCATCAAGTGATATGCAGGCCCGTAGCCAGGCAGGGGTCGGGGGGTCGAACGACCCCCTCCCCTTTGACAGGAAAGGTCCACTTTTGTAATCATAGTTATAACTTATGATGTGATATTATAATAATACCATCATTTGGTAAATAAACACTTGCATTTTCTTTTTTTTGAAACATCACAAATTACTCTAAACTTAACTACTCTAAACCCCCTCCACAGTGACTCGGTCACTGCATCAAAAGGTCCGCCTTTCTACAATTTTGATTCCCCCCCCCCTTGGGAAGTTCTGGCTACGAGACTGAATTGACACACAAATTCAATGTTGCTATTAGTATGTTCAAAGTTAACAATAAAAATCAACATATATCATCCCTTCAAAGAGCAATCACCCCTTATCAAATTCATTATCAATATAATAAAGAAACCTCAACCGGCTAATGACTCGTTGCCCGCGTTGGGCTTCCATTATGAAAAAGAAAATCTTCAGTATTTGTCATTTACCATAATTTATTCGAACTACACTGGATTTAATATCCCAGAAGGATTCCTTGTTTCATGCACATTATGTCTGTGTATTATATATATATATATATATATATATATATATATATATATATATGTACACACACACACACATATATATATATATATACACAGTGTATATATATATATATATATATATATATATATACAGTGCCCGCGAAAAGTATCCGATCACCCTTGAAATTTGTATTTTTTACATAAAAAACAATGTTTAAATGTATACTAACCTTATATTAGTATTTTGTCATCTGTCCTTTGGTTTGGATGACTTGTTCTAGACGTTTTGGCATGGATTTAATCAAGTTTTGACAAACTTCCACTGATATTTCCTTGCACCATACCTTTTTGATGGCCTCTTGTAATTTTTCGACTGAGCCAGTGTCGTGGCATTCAACCTTATTTTTTTATTAGCCACAGATTTTCTATCGGATTGAGATCTGGACTATTACCAGGCCAATCCAAAATATCAAATTTATTGTCAGTAATCCATTTTGTCACTATTTTGGCCCTGTGACATGGTGCACCATCATGCATGTATGTTTTTGTCCTTTGGATTGCCATTGCCATTGGAAGTTTATCCTGTAGCATTGCTAAATACCGTGCACCATTCATAGTTGTGTTCTTCGGAAGAAATATAAGTTTCCACGCCCATAGTAACCGAAACAACCCCAAACCATCACACTTGGAGGGTGTTTCATTGTCTTTAGGGTGTATTTAGGGTCCATCCTATTTGAGCCAATAGGCCGGCGAACCTTTTTTGGACAACTTCTGAATGTCAAAAATGTCGACTCATCGCTAAATAAAACCTTCTTCCAGTCATCAACAGTCCAATGAATGTATTTTTTACAAAATGCGACACGTTTTTTACGCATTTTTTCATTAATGAACGGTTTCTTAGCAGCATGGCGAGATGGTAATCCGAGTTCTTTTTGGAGCCGCTCCTGGATAGTTCGTTCAGAAACACCAGATAACAAATTATTCATATTAAATTTTATTTCTTTCGCAGTTATTGTTGGGTTTTTCAATACTAAACGTTTCATAAGTTTGTCTGTTCGCGAATTTGTTTTTCTCGGTCTGCCAGATCGTTTTTTAGGGACTGGCGTGGTTAGGCCACCATTGTTCTTAGCCCGTGAAACCCATAAATTAACGGTACTTTGGGATATGTTTAATTCCTTAGCTATCTGTCTCTGTGATTTCCCACATGCATGCAAAGCAACAATAGCACCTCGACAATCACTCTTAAGTTGTTTTTTAGCACACATTATATATAAATTTTATTTACACCACTTTCTGTAAAAAAAAAAAAAATATCAAGAAATTTACACAAACAGTGAAATCTGACAAATTTGAGACACAGCCACCCGCAACGAAGGCTACCAGAACACTAATTTGAGAATGCGTTGGATAGCTCTCATATCAGCGAGCAACCTCAAAGTTACCAGATGTCGCTAGAACAAATAGAAAGTGAATTACGTGTCTCTGAATATCAAGGGAAAATATTGTATTTTCTTGAGTGATCGGATACTTTTCGCGGGCACTGTATATATATATATATATATATATATATATATATATATATATATATATATATACACACACTGTATATTAGGGTGATGCAAAAGTGGGGAGTAAAATTTTTTTGTTTCAAATTTTTGAGATACCCTCTCATTTGGTTTGATTTGGTAGAAAAATGATCCTGGGGAAATTTCGGGTCAAAAAAATTCGAATATTTGGAGGTCGCGCCCGCCATTTGAAAATTTGCTGATTTCCATGACACCCAGGAGGTACAGCAAGCGTCACGTTACTTTTTTTTTTGAGTGGAAGTTCCCCAGGAGGCCTATCATACCACCTTCCTCTTTTCCATTTGTTCATAAAACAGATACAATACAATAGATATTTACAATAGATACATAGAATGGATATACTCGTAAATTTTATTGTTGCATCAAAGATACGAGAGTTTTCTTAGTTTTGTCCGGAAGCTTCTTCCGATAATTTGATACAACTTGCAGTAGATATTGCTCCTGTTGTTCATCATTGGTAATTAATTTGTTATAATCTTCAATCAATTTCACTCCTCTTTCAGCAATATCATTAACAACTTTCATGTGATTCACTACGTTCTTTGCAACCCAATAACTCTCATCGAGAAGCCAATCTTCTACTGGTTTGCTCAAGAACGTTGAAGACAATCCGAGTATACTGAAGAAGGACTTTGTGTTAGCAGTTACAAAATCTTCAAGCTGCTTATTGTCAATAGTTTTGATGTCTATTTGTGTCTTCTTTGGAGGATCTG
>JAJOZX010002367.1:660000-677270 GCA_023014485.1 Bathynomus jamesi
GAAAATAAGAAACAGCAATTCCCGAATCCCTGTATTGTTGATAATACAGATGATTTATGTAGGGAAGATATATCAGTCAAAATTTATATCTAAAATCTTTGGTATATTGCATCAGCGAAAGAAATAAACAAATAAATTAACCTCTTTACGCACACTTCCTTTCATTAATAAAGATAATGCATAATCTCTTTTGTCACGTATTGTTTCTTACGCCTTAACACTGCCAGCATCCATAGATCAATGGATAACGCCGTTTTCCTGTAAGCGAAGTGAAGACACTGGTGTCGGCCGTTCGAACCTCGATGATGCTGGTAATTAATATAGGATTTAAAGCAATGGGCCGCATTAGTTGGCCTCAGCGCTGTGCCAGTTTCTAGCCCTCTTGACTGATTTTATTACGCCCTAATTTTACCCTTATCATTTCATGGCTCCAGATGGTGAACATTCTCCCCAGAAATCGATGCATTTAAAATCCACTTTATTTTATATGGAGAGTTATGCAAATATTCCTTACAGCATAACATATGATCTACAGATCTACAGAAGCTAAGGCTAACAAAAACCCTAAGATCCACTCTAAGGTTAGCCAGAGAGGAAGAAGAGAGTAGGGGGTTAAAAGAAGAGAATAAGGGGTTAAGTAAGTAGCAAAACCTATCATTCGTGGGCTAACATTCATTCAGAAAAAGAGAGAGAAAGACTCACCATCACCATCCGCTGGCCACTGTAGACAAGTCGGAAAAATAATCGATGAGAATAGGAAAGGGGTGAAAGATGAAAAGAAGTAAAATAGGAACGCTTACAAACCATGCAAACACAGTCTTAACTCATTGTCATACCATGCAAACTACAGACATGCAAGTAAGGAGAGGATAAGAAAAGAACAAAAAAAAAAAGTATGAAGAGTAGAACAAAAAGTGGGTTAGTTTACGCTACGAGCTACATATAAGTTCGTGTTAGTCTATTTTTTTTTAAATAATTTTGTTGCTGGCATATCACACACTGGCATGTCACAAGTTGGCATTAATCGTCAGCAGATTCAAACCTCGACCATTACCCCTAGAGCTCCTGTTGCTAATTGTTTTATTATTTTAAATGAGGTTAATATTTTTAAAATGCCTATCTAACGTCTAACATAATGATCTACAGATCTACAGAAGCTAAGGCTAACAAAGACCCTAAGATCCACTCTAAGGCTAGCCCGAGAGAAAGGAAAGAGGAGGGGGTTAAAAGAGGAGAATAAGGGGTTAAGTAAGTAGCAACATCTATCATTCGTCGATTAACATTCATTCATAAAAAGAGAAAAAAAGACTCACCATCATCATCCGCCGGCCACTGCCGACAACTCAGAAAAATAGTCGAAGAGAATAGGAGAGCGGTGAAAGATGAAATGAAGTAAAATAAAAACGCTTACAAACCATGCAAACACAGTCTTAACTCATTGTCATACCATGCAAACTACAGACATGCAAGTAAGGAGAGGATAAGAAAGACAAAAAAAAAAGTAGGTAAAGTTAAACAAGAACTGGGTTAGTTTACGCTACGAGCTACATCTACGTTCGTGTTAGTCTAATTTTTGTTTATAATATCATAATTGTTTTGCTGGCATATCACACGCTGGCATTAATCGTCAGCAGACTCATCCTCGACCACCACACTCAGAGCTCCTGTTGCTAATTGTTTTTTTTAATTTTAAACAACGTTAATATTTTTAAAATGCCTATCTAAATGGTTCTTAAACATATTAACGCTGGTTGAGTTAACGACTGACGCGTGAAGATTATTCCATTTATCAATTACTTTAAACGTAAAGACGTTTTTAGCGATATTAGTAATGAAACGTCTGCAACGCAACTTAAATCCGTTATTACGAGTATTGCTGTTATCGGAAGTGAACAGTTTGTCAAAATTTACGTTATCGATTTTATTAACGATTTTGAAAACTTCAACAAGCTCCCCCCTTAATCTCCTAGTTTCGAGTGAATGCAAGTCTAACTCTTTAATCCTATCGTCATAAGGCTTGTTGCGCAATGACGGAATTAGTTTCGTGGCACGACGCTGAACCCTTTCTAACCTATCAATATCCTCACGCAAATACGGGCACCAAAACTGAATGGCATATTCTAAATGAGGCCTGACTAGGGACTTGTAAAGGGGCAATATAATATCCTTCGATTTAAATTCGAAATTACGCGCTATGAAGCCTAACATCCTATTAGCTTTTGCGCAAGACTCCAGGCACTGGTTCCTAACTTTTAAGTCCTTAGATACGGGTACGCCTAAATCTACTTCCTCGTCAACGCTCGCTAACTCTCTATCATCCATCGTGTACGTGTAAGTATTGTTCCGAGAACCTATATGCAAAACTTCACATTTGTCTACGTTAAATTGCATCTGCCACTTATCCGTCCACTCCATAATCCTATTCACATCGTCTTGGAGCCTATTTCTATCGTCCTCGTTAACAACCTTACCGCCTATTTTAGTATCGTCTGCGAATTTTGACACGTTACTAGTCAATCCTACATCTATATCGTTAATGTAAATTACGAATAGCAATGGGCCTAACACTGAACACTGTAGGACACCGCTACCTACATCCAACCACCCCGATTCACTACCATTAACAACGACCTTCTGTCTCCTAGCACGAAGCCATTCCTCTAACCAGTTAGCTACCTGACCGCGTATACCGTGCGCTTTAACCTTCGCAATTAATCTTCTATGCGGAATTGTATCGAACGCCTTTTTAAAATCTAAATAAATAACGTCAGCCGCTCTATGCCTATCGTATTCGCGCACTATTTCGTTATAAAATTCATACAAATTAGTTAAAGAAGATCTATGGCGTCGAAACCCATGCTGACTACTATTAATCAAATCTCTACTTTCTAAGTGAGCGATGATACGATCCCTAATTACGGATTCCAAAAGTTTACCGACAATTGACGTTAAGCTAATGGGCCTATAATTTCTAGCTACTGTGCGGTCGCCTTTTTTTAAAATGGGCGTGACGTTAGCTAATTTGAAGTCTTCAGGAATAATCCCTGTTTCGAGTGACTGATTAAAAATTTTCGTTAAGGAGCCTACGATAACGTCTTTCAAATCTTTCAAATGTCTGGGACAAAAAGCGTCAGGGCCTGGAGCCTTGCTAACTTTTAGCTTATCGATATAATGCGCAATCTCACCCTTGTAAACAGTTATTTCATTCAAAATAGTCTCGCTACTAAATGGAACGATATCGTCCACGTCGGGGACATTATTTCTGTCTTCTACGGTAAAAACTGTCGCAAAAAAGTTATTGAAAATACCCGCTATCGCCTGAGCGTCAGAAGCCAAAGCGCCGTTAATATTCACTAGAGGGTCTATGTTATCTTTTGTCGGCTTACGATTATTGACGTATTCAAAAAACGTTTTTGATTATGTTTACTATCCGCAGCTATAAGTATCTCTAAATTACGCTTAGCATTCCTAACTGATCTTTTAACCTGACGTCTAAGCTCGATATATCTATTAAAGTTAGGTGCCGTGCCATTGCGCTTATTAAGTCTATACGCTCCGTTACGCTCGTTTATGAACTCGCCTATTTCCCTAGTCCACCACTTGGGCCTACCATGATTTCTAGCGCGCTTGGGCCTACGAGGAATAAACTCTCTTTCAATATTCATAAAACTTTTTTAAACGCCTCCCAATGCAAATTTGTGTCATTACCCATAAATAAGTTATCCCAGTCCACTACTCTCATCCTATCCGCAAAATTATCAAAATTAGCCCTACGAAAATCGGGGACTTCTATTACGTTACTATCCTTAGTATTTTTTATCAATAACTTAAACCTAAGAATTTGATGATCACTACATCCTAAACTCTCGCCTACTTCTAAACCTTCGACTATATTTTCGCCGTTCGTCATCACCGAATCTAAAATATTGTCACCGCGCGATGGTTCGGTAACCATCTGTCGTAAAAAATTATCTTCCATGAACTCAATCAATCTCAAACCTTCCTAATTACCAGTAAAAGTCTCGTAATTAACATTAGAGCAGTTAAAGTCTCCGACAATTATACTATTCCGATTGTCAATAAAGTTACCAAGAAATGAGTAAAATCTAGTATCGGTATCGAGGGGTTGAACGGGAGGTCTATAAACAACAACAGAATTAAAACTAATACTACGCGCCCTAACTTCAACGCATATCGCATTAATTGCTGCCGGAAAAACTATCTTAACCTCGATAGGAAAAATCTACCTTAACCTCGATAGGATGATGATGATGATGATGATGATGATGATGATGATGATCTACAGATCTACAGAAGCTAAGGCTAACAAAGACCCTAAGATCCACTCTAAGGTTAGCCCGAGAGAAAGGAGAGAGTAGGGGGTTAAAAGAAGAGAATAAGGGGTTAATAAGTAGCAAAACCTATCATTCATGGGTTAACATTCATTCAGAAAAAGAGAGAAAGACTCACCATCATCATCCGTCGCCACTGCAGACAAGTCGGAAAAATAGTCGAGGAGAATAGGAAAGTGGTGAAAGATGAAAAGAAGTAAAATAAGAACGCTCACAAACCATGCAAACCCAGTCTTAACTTAAACACTATCATACCATGCAAACTACAGACATGCAAGTAAAGAGAGGATAAGAAAAGAAAAAAAGAAGTATGAAGAGTATAACAAAAAATGGGTTAGTTTACGTTAGAGCTACATGTAAGTTCTTGTTCGTCTAATTTTTTTTTTAATAATTTTATTGCTGGCATATCACACGCTGGCATGTCACAAGTTGGCATTAATCGTCAACAAATTCATCCTCGACCATTAGCCCCAGAGCTCCTGTTGCTAATTGTTTTATTATTTTAAACAACGTTAATATTTTTAAAATGCCTATCTAAATGGTTTTTAAACGTATTAATGCTGGTAGAGTTCACGACAGACGCGAGAAGATTTTTCCATTTCTCAATTACTTTAAACGTAAAAGAGTTCTTAGCGATGTTAGTAAAGAAACGTCTGCAACGTAATTTAAATCCGTTATTACGAGTATTGCTATTATCGATGGTGAACAGTTTGTCAAAATTTACGTTATCGATTTTATTAACGATTTTGGAAACTTCAGTAACCTCCCCCATTAATCTACTAGTTTTGAGTGAATGTAAGTCTAACTCTTTAATCTTATCTTCGTTAGACTTGTTGCGTAATGACGGAATTAGTTTCGTGGCGCGACGCTGAACCCTTTCTAACCTAGCAATATCCTCACGAAAATATGGACACCAAAACTGAACGGCATATTCTAAGTGAGGCCTGACTAGGGACTTGTAAAGGGGCAATATAATATTCTTCGATTTACATTCGAAATTACGCGCTATGAAGCCTAACATCCTATTAGCTTTTGCGCAAGACTCCAGGCACTGGTTCCTAACTTTTAAATCATTAGATACGCGTACGCCTAAATCTACTTCCTCGTCAACGCTCGCTAACTGTCTATCATCCATCGTGTACGTGTAATTGTTGTTACGAGAACCTATATACAAAACTTTACATTTGTCTACGTTAAATTGCATCTGCCACTTATCCATCCATTCCATAATCCTATTTACATCGTCTTGGAGCCTATTTTTATTGTCCACGTTAACAACTTTACCGCCTAATTTAGTATCATCCGCGAATTTTGACACGTTACTGGTCAAATCTACATCTATGTCGTTAATGTAGATTACGAATAGCAATGGGCCTAACACTGAACCCTGTGGGACACCGCTACCTATATCCAACCAGCCCGATTCACTACCATTAACAACGATCCTCTGTTTCCTGGCACGAAGCCATTCCTCTAACCAATTAGCTACCTGACCGCGTATACCGTGCGCTTTAACCTTCGCAAATAATCTTCTATGCGGAACTGTATCGAACGTTTTTTTAAAGTCTAAATAAATAACGTCAGCCGCTCTATGTCTCTCGTATTCGAGCACTATTTCGTTATAAAACTCTAACAAATTAGTTAAACAAGATCTATGGCGTCGAAACCCATGCTGACTACTATTAATCAAATCTCTACTTTCTAAGTGATCGACTATACGATCCCTAACTATGGATTCCAAAAGTTTACCGACAATTGACGTTAAGCTAATAGGCCTATAATTGCTAGCTACTGTGCGGTCGCCTTTTTTAAAAATGGGCGTAACGTTAGCTAATTTGAAATCTTCAGGAATAATCCCCGCTTCCAGTGACTTATTAAAAATTTTCGTTAAGGAGCCTACAATAACGTCTTTCAAATTTTTCAAATGTCTGGGATAAAGCGCGTCAGGGCCTGGAGCCTTGCTCACTTCTAACTTACCGATATAATGCGCAATGTTACCCTCGTAAACAGTTATTTCATTCAAAATAGTCTCGCTACTAAATGGAACGATATCGTCCACGTCGAGGACATTATCTACTTCTTCTACGGTAAAAACTGTCGCAAAAAAGTTGTTAAAAATACCCGCCATCACCTGAGCGTCGGAAGCCAAAGCGCAGTTAGCGTCCACTAAAGGGCCTATGTTATCTTTTATCGGCTTACGATTATTGACGTAGTCAAAAAACTTTTTCGAATTATGTTTACTATCCGCAGTTACAAGTATCTCTAAATTAAGCTTAGCATTCCTAACAGATCTTTTAATCTGACGTGTAAGCTCGATATATCTATTTGAATATCGAAAGGGAGTTTTTTTGAATATCGAAAGGGAGTTTATTCCTCGTAGGTCCAAGTGCGCAAGAAATCATGGTAGGCCCAAGTGGTGGATTAGGGAAATAGGTGAGTTTATAAACAAGCGAAACAGAGCGTATAGACTTAATAAGCCTATACGCTCTGTTTCGCTCGTTTATGAACTCACCTATTTCCATTGCGCACTTGGACCTACGAGGAATAAACTCCCTTTCGATATCCAAAAAACTTTCTTTAAACGCCTCCCAATGAAAATTTGCGTCATTACCCATAAATAAATTATCTCAGTCCACTACTCTCATCCTATCCGCAAAACTATTAAAATTAGCCCAACGAAAATCAGGGACTTCTATTATGTTACTATCCTTACTTTTTTCTATCAATATCTTAAACCTAATAATTTGGTGATCACTACATCCCAAACTCTCACCTACTTCTAAACCTTCGACTATATTTTCGTCGTTCGTCATCACCACGTCTAAAATATTGTCACCGCGCGTTGGTTCGGTAACCATCCGTCATAAAAAATTATCTTCCATGATGATCTACAGATCTACAGAAGCTAAGGCTAACAAAGACCCTAAGATCCACTCTAAGGCTAGCCCGAGAGAAAGGAAAGAGTAGGGGGTTAAGAGAAGAGAGGAGAATAAGGGGTTAAGTAAGGAGCAACACCTATCATTCGTGGGTTAACATTCATTCAGAAAAAGAGGGAAAAAGTCTCACCATCATCATCCGCCGGCCACTGCCGACAAGTCAGAAAAATAGTCGGAGAATATAGGAGAGGGGTGAAAGATGAAAAGAAGTAAAATAAGAACGCTTACAAACCATGCAAACACAGTCTTAACTCACTGTCATACCATGCAAACTACAAACATGCAAGAAAAGAGTTAGAGACATGCAAAGTAAGGAGGATAAGAAAAAAAAAAAAGTAGGTAAAGTTAAACAAAAAGTGGGTTAGTTTACGCTATGAGCTACATCTACATTCGTGTTAGTCTAATTTTTTTTTTTTTTTTTTTTTTTTTAATAATAATTTTATTGCTGGCATCACACGCTGGCATGTCACAAGCTGGCATTCATCGTCAACAGACTCATCCCCGAGCACCACCACCAGAGCTTCTGTTACTAACTTTGTTGTTATTTAAATTAAACAACGTTAATACCTTTAAAATGTCTGTCAAGACGGTTCTTAAACATATTAACGCTGGTAGAATGAACGACTGACGCGGGAAGATTATTCCATTTATCAATTACTTTAAACGTAAAGAAGTTTTTAGCGATATTAGTAATGAAACGTCTGCCACGCAACTTGAATCCGTTATTGCGAGTATTACTATTATCGAAAGTGAACAATTTGTCAAAATTCACGTTATCGATGTTATTAACGATTTTAAAAACTTCAATAAGCTCCCCCCTTAATCTCCTAGTTTCGAGTGAATACAAGTCTAACACTTTAATCCTATCTTCATAAGGCTTGTTGCGCAATGACGGAATAAGTTTCGTGGCACGACGCTGACCCTTTCTAACCTATCAATATCCTCACGCAAGTACGGGCACCAAAACTGAACTGCATATTCTAAATGAGGCCTGACTAGGGACTTGTAAAGGGGCAATATGATATCCTTCGACTTAAATTCGAAATTACGCGCTATGAAGCCTAACATCCTATTCGCTTTTGCGCAAGACTCCAGGCACTGGTTCCTAACCTTTAAATCTTTAGTTACGCGTACGCCTAAATCTACTTCCTCGTCAACGCTCGCTAACTCCCTATCATCCATCGTGTACGTGTAATTATTGTTGCGAGAACCTATATGCAAAACTTTACATTTATCTACGTTAAATTGCATCTGCCACTTATCCGTCCACTCCATAATCCTATTTACATCGTCTTGGATCCTATTTCTATCGTCCTCGTTAACAACCTTACCGCCTATTTTAGTATCGTCCGCGAATTTTGAAACGTAACTAGTCATTCCTACATCTATGTCGTTAATGTAAATTACGAATAACAATGGGCCTAACACTGAACCCTGTGGGACACCGCTACCTACATCTAACCACCCCGATTCACTACCATTAACTACGACCCTCTGTCTCCTAGCACGAAGCCATTCTTCTAACCAGTTAGCTACCTGACCGCGTATACCGTGCGCTTTAACCTTCGCAATTAGTCTCCTATGCGGAACTGTATCGAACGCCTTTTTAAAATCTAAATAAATAACGTCAGCTGCCCTATGCCTATCGTATTCGCGCACTACTTCGTTATAAAATTCTAACAAATTAGTTAAACAAGACCTATGGCGTCGAAACCCGTGCTGACTACTATTGATCAAATCTCTACTTTCTAAGTGATCGATAATACGATCCCTAACTAAGGATTCCAAAAGTTTACCGACAATTGACGTTAAGCTAATGGGCCTATAATTGCTAGCTACCGCGCGGTCGCCTTTTTTAAAAATAGGCGTGACGTTAGCTAATTTAAAGTCTTCAGGAATAATCCCCGTTTCGAGTGACTGATTAAAGATCTTCGTTAAGGGGCCAACGATAACTTCTTTCAAATCTTTCAAATGTCTGGGATAAAAAGCGTCAGGGCCTGGAGCCTTGCTAACTTTTAGCCTATCGATATAATGCGCAATCTCAGCCTCGTAAACAGTTATTTCATCTAAAATAGTCTCGCAACTAAATGGAACGATATCATCCATGATGATGATGATGATGATGATGATGATGAAGCAAACAATAAAAATGAAGTTTCAAAGTCATTAAAAAAAGGAAAGGCGAGGAAGAATTTCTGGAATGAAGATGAGTGGAAAGAATTTACTGAGAATATTTGGTTTGACCATGATGGCCCACATATTCTGAACTTTATTTAGCCTTTAATGAATAATTTTATTGAAAAAAAAACCATACACTCTAAATCGTACTAAACGTTTTCTCGACATCTCATATTTAACCTAGCTTTCTGGAATGAATAATAACTTTTGAAATATTTACTAGATATTTGAAATATCTGAAAATGGTGCTTAAATGTTTCAGTTATATAAAGGTGCAGAAATTAAACATTCATTTTGTATAATAAGGTAGTTTTTTTATTCTTTACGCCTAGACGCATGCGCATTGCGATTAAAAATATTTCGAAATTGTGACATAGTTTATTTAGTGTTCGTATTTATAGACTATCTTGAAAAGAGGAGAAAATAGTTATTATATACAGTATGTGCATTTATCCATTTATTCTATGTAGGCTTAGTTCTTCTAAGTGTCCTTCAGGCATTTATTAATTTGGTTAATATTCGTTTTAACACATAAGCAGGATCTCGATATGACACTATAATATTATGAATCCTTATCTAAAATAACAGAAAACCATGTTTCATATGTTGTGCAAATTATTGTAAAGTGAAATAAAACTTATTTTGAAATACAATTTCTTCGTTGCCATGACTATGTGCAGTGGGTGTGAAATAGATTTTGAAAACCTAATTGGTATGCCTTATTGGTGTTGATGATCAAAAAGCCTTGGATTTCTTTTCTAATCGTGGTGTTATTTAAAACGAATCTGGATCTGGTTAGGTTTGGTTAGGTTTGGTTCGATTAGGTACTTCCCTCACCAGAAAGTATTTTTCTTTGGTTAATTTCGACATGTCTTGAAGGAATCTGAGTCTTTCACGAGTGATTTTCCAGATATTTTCATCTGCATCAAAAGTGAAGATATCTTGAAAAGTACTCATTTGCACAAGAAACGGATCTCAGATTCTTTCAGAACACATCGAAATTACCAACAAACATACTTTCTGGTAAAAAAAAATGCAGCTAATTAATTTTATTTATGTGGCTAGGCCTTGGCTTGCTTTCAATATTAAGAACCAGCCTTTGACCCTGAGCCTAGCCTTAAGCCGCATTTCCACGGTGCCTTTTTTCGTGCGTCAAGTGCATGCCTCATGGCGCACGGTGTGATACATGCCCCAAACCTTCCCTTTTTTCCAAAAAATTGTGAGGCAGGAGCTGACGCATGGCTTCCCAACACAAGTGGGAAGCTCTTGCGTCAAGCCGTACCTTTCCCTATATATTTATTATAACTAGCTGCTCTAGCGGCCGACTAGTGAGTGAGGATTGTCTGTGGGTGACAGGAAGTTAAGTTTCTTTCGGTGCTGCTCCTTTGTGAAACGTTCGGTCTGTGTGATTGGTGAATGTGTTATTTTATGTATATGACTAATCGTTTACCTTTACATTGCGGAGTGTGTTTGTAGAAACCAAACCTCAGAACTATCATATATGAACAATGCACTAGAGATTCTGATAAAATTGTAGAAAAATGAGGATTCCTCCAACCTCACTTCACGCAACAGGTCATTGCTATGAGACGTATCGTAGAATGATCTTTTCGAGAATCTCAGACGCATTTTTTGCTTTTCAGTCAGTTTAATAACCATACTGGAAGCATAAACATCAGCCGATACAACCCCATCCACTAACGTCTTCAGGCTGAACTCGCAGCACGATGAGGCATGCCTTCAATTCACTGTTGAAACACACATTCGTCTTGTCTTTAGGGCATCCCTCTGATGTCTCTAGTGGCATGCAGTATTGCATGCGATAACGCATGCAATACCGCAAGGAAAGAGGCACCGTGGAAACACGGCTTTAGACCTAAACTTCTTTACATATAATAGACCTACCATAGGTTCAGGCTCTAAGTTAGAAAGCCTATACTTAGAAAAGACACTGATAAGTTAGAAAGGGTCGGTTTAGAACAATCAAAGTGAATTTAGAACTGAGAGGTAAAATATTTGCGCAAAAATTAGCTGAACTAGATATTTTTTCACTTGAAAAGCGTCGACTTTGGGAGAGCTAATTCGAGTATTTAGAAGTGATAAATTATTTGGATAATGTAAATTACAGGAAGCATTTGATAAAGATGCAGAGTCATTTACAAGAAGAAATCGATATAAATTGAAAGTAAAAAGTTTTTAAGAGTAATGCTGTAAAGCAATTTTTTCATATGAACTTAAACTCCTTAAACTTCCATGCATTAAACATTTCATTGTTAGACAATTCATTAAACATTTCAGATTAGTCTTTACAATTGTTTAAAAAATTAGGACAATTTAGACATTTCAAATGACTTACTGAAATGTCTAACGAAATGTTTAACTAATATGTAATGTCCAACGTATTAAACATTTCAAAATTTGAAAAATTAGGATAATGAAACGTCTAATGAAACGTTTACATCTATTTAGACTGTAACCACAATGTGGAACCCCATCCAAACTTTCCCCAATTCTCAACTTAAAAGAATAATAAATGAACTGTAGATGTTTCCTGCAATAGAAGAAATCCTGTATGTCAATGTGAATGCGTAAGAGAACATGGAAAAACAGTGATTTTCAAATGCGATTGAACAAACTCCAAATGCTTTCGACAACGTTCATTTTATTTCGTCAACACATGGATGTTTTCGACAGAAAATCGTATGAACAGTCCATCGACTAAATGAATATGTCAAACATGCAAACTGTTTCGACATACATAAAGTAGTATTTTCTTAGACATTATGAAGGAAACTAAATAACAGAGTGTTATGTAATTGACAATTGCGATTATGTGTTTCGCAATGATCAAATCACTTTGTACTTCAAAATTACTGCATTATTCATTGAACATAACCACAATAACACCGACGTCAACCAACCTTGTTTCGCAACTTGGACCAATCCAAAGCGAATGCGTGTAACTTGAACTTTATTCGGATTAAATATACTCGATTAACTGGTTCTTCCCAGGTGAATGAGCTAGAAGGTGAGAATGCCACCGCGTCAGTATAACCATATTTCTACGGACAAGAGACAGAGACTTAATGAATACAATAACAATGGAGAGGATTTCGTGGCATTGTGAGAACAACTTCGCATTAAAAGAAGAACGGCCTCTGCGACTATTTCAAACTACTATGCCAGCACGGGACGTATTGGAAGAATGTCTTTCAACGGTAAGCAAACGTCTCTCTCCCTCTCTTGTGCGATTGGTACAAGTATACTATTGGTTGTTTATATAGCATTGTTATCAAGTGTATGATTTCTATGTGTGTATAGCGTAATTGGAGAGCTAACTTATATATTCCCCTCTTTCCTGTAAAATTTCCTTGGCTACTTTTCCAGTGTCAAGATATTTTTTCCAACCTTTTCCGTACCCCTCTGGCGGGGAAAGAGCGTTTTTCTGTCCTTTTATCTACTACTGCTAGAATACTGTAGATGAACCAGTTTAATAAGAGGAAGATTCCTGAGTGGACCAAAAGTTCTTTCAGGCTTCCTCTTGTCCTTATAACTCCTTGTAACTCTCTCTCTCTCTCTCTCTCTCTCTCTCTCTCTCTCCACACACATACACACACATACACACACACACCACACACACACACACACACACACATATATATATATATATATATATATATATATATATATATATATAAAGGAGAGAAATGTAGACACCAATCGACCAGGGAAGTACTCCGGTGTGGGGGGAGGCGTTAGACAGAAGATAAGGAATGCTGGAATCCCTGTTTCTCCTATCACTGTCCTCCTTAGCTGATCTCTTTCCGTGTCTTATCTAATCTGTGAGCAGTCCAGCATGTTTTCAAACACACATTTCTCTCGCTATTCCTCACTACATATTCATGCATCTTACACACTATATAATCTTTTCAAAATTGAAAAATAGAAAATGGCATCTTTTTCAAGAGCCTTGGAGTCCCCTGGAGAGGGGACCATAAATGTTCCCACTTCTCGCTCCCCGGCTGCCGATACTGAGAATTCACACCCGGGCAACGGGGCTGGATCTGCTACCACCCATTCAAGATGTTCTGGGCCTCTGCCTGATTCACTTTTCATTAATTTCTGCAACATTCGTGGCCTTTTCTCAAATTTTCAATCTGTTGAACAACACCTCTCCTCCTCTAAACCTCATCATCTTTTCCTCACTGAAACTCAGGTGTCTGGGACGACTGAGAGCAACCCCTTTTCTGTACTCTCTTACTTTCTCTATACTCAATTCTACTCCAAAGGTGGATGTTGTGGATATGTACGCAATGACCTAACTTGTTCTCGTATTCCCGAACTCAAATCTTCCGAATTCTATACCCTTTGGCCACGGCTTACATGCCAGTCTCAAACTAAATACAGTACATCTACGTTGTTTTCCTTTCTCCTAATTCTACTGACTATCCCAAATTCTTTGACTACCTCACTTCCAAAGTGTTTACATTCTATCCCGCTCTCCCTTTACTGAAATCTCCATTTCATGAGATTTCAATGTTCACTACCACCTTTGGATTTCCTCCCATTTCACTAACATCCCTGGTGAACTAGCCTACAACTTTTCTATTCTAAATGACCTAGAGCAGATTGTTCAGCACCCTACTCGTATCCCCGATCGCCATGGAGAGAGGCCTAACATTCTGGATTTATTTATTACGTATCATCCTTCTTCTTACGCTGTGAAACTTTTTTCTTATGTTTTCTGTCCTAGCACTCCAATCCGGCCTTTGGATCCTCTGAAGAGGAGGCGCCGCTAATTGGGAGGTCCTTAAGCAGTACTTCTGTGATTTCCCATGGAATGATTACTGCTTCCGTGATGGAGACCCTTCCGGTTGTATTGAGATGCATCACGGAAGTGATTCTCTCGGGCATGGAGTCGTACATTCCATATTGTACTCCTAATACTAATGCAAAAAAACTTTGGTTTAGCTTTACTTGTTCTAATGCTATCCGCAACAGAGAGGAGTCTTTCAGAAGGTACTGTCGCCAGTCAACTCCTGACTCTCATTCCTTCATCTGACAAAAATGTGGAAACCTATCCAGTTCTAATTCTTCTCGCTCTTTCTGGCATCTAGCTCAGAACCTCTTCAACAACTTTACTTTTCTTCTTTCCCTCCTTTTTCCATTCCGACGACTCAGTTGCTGTCTCTTCTCCTGACAAAGTTAAACTCTTCGCTCAAACTTTCGCTTTTTTTTATGCAGGAAAGAAGGGCCAAGGAAGCCCGCAAAAGCGCCCACTCATAGAAGAAGAGGGCCAAAATCAAGGTTCAGGGTTTTCGAGATGCCTAGACACTCTGCGTTTGAAAGATTGGAGGTCACAGACAGGGGAAAAGATGGATTGAGGAAGATTGCTCCAGAGTTCACCGCTTGAGCAGATGAAAGACTGGAAATACCGATTAACTCTTGTGTTAGAGAGTTGGACAGAAAAGGAATGAGAACGTGTTGAAAGTCTGGTGCTGCGTGCTCTCGTTAAAGGACGAGGCATGCAGGAAGAGAGTTCAGAAGAGTAGTGTCCGTTATAATAGCGATAGTAAAGAGAGAGTGAGGCAACATTGTTGCGGAGAGAGAGAGAGAGAGAGAGAGAGAAGAGAGAAGAGAGAGAGAGAGAGAGAGAGAGAGAGAAGAGATGAAGACAGTGAGTAAGAAGCGGGGAATTGATGAGACGAGATGCTTTTGATTCTACCCGGTCAAGTACGGCCGTGCGGGTTGAACAACCCCATACATGAGAAGCATACTTCATACAGGGGCGGACAAGACCCCTGTACAGAGACAGCAACTGAGCGGGAGTGTATAAACTCCGAAACCAGTACAGCACACCTAACCTCTTCGAAGCTGTTTTAGAAAGAGAGTATATGTGATCTTTCCACGAAAGATCACGAGAAAAAGAAACGCCAAGAATGTTAAGAGAATAGGAATGATTAAGTTGTGTATTGTTGACGGTAAGGGGATACTCGTGTGGAAGATTGTGACGAGTAGACAGATGGAGGAACTGAGTTTTTGAGGCATTGAAAGCCACAAGGTTTTCTCTCTCTCAATCAGAGATAGCAGAAAGATCAGAGGTCAGGTGCTCCATAGTCGTACTATGCAGTTGAGAGGGATGCTTTTGGAAGGGGGTGGACGATTCCGATTCCGGTGCCGTTTCTCCATCTCCTCCTCCCTCTGACTTTTTTATGTCTGAAATTAGAATCTCTTGCAAAGATGTTCTTTCTGCCCTATCTGGGCTCAACTCTGGGCTCAAATATTCTTGCATATATCTGTAACTCTTGGTCATTCTCCTTTCGCGATTTCGATTAAATTTTTGCAGTTGCACTAGACATATCGAAAGCTTTTGATAGAGTCTGGCAACATATCTTTAATTACGAAAATGCCATCCTTCGGTTTCTATCCTCTTATCTGTGCCTTCATTTCTAATTTTCTTTCCAGTCAATCTATAGTTGTTGTTGTAGATTGACACTGTACTTCTCCTAAAGCTATCAACAGTGGTGTTCGTCAGGGTTCTGTCCTGTCACCCACTCTTTTCCTTTTATTTATTAATGATCTTTCAATTCGCACTTCCTGTCCTATTCACTCCTATGCCGATGGTTCTACCCTTCACTTCTCCACCCGCTTCACAAAGTGTCCCTCTCAACAGTCACTCCTTGATTCGTGTAGGACGGCTCTGGAACACCTGACCTCTAATCTTTCTGCTAACCCCCATTAGGACAGAAAAAACGTTGCTTTCAATGTCTCAAAAACTCAGTTCCTCCATTTGTTTACTCGTTACAGTCTTCCACACGACTATCCCCTCACCTTCAACAACACACAACTCAATCATTCCTGTTCTCTTAACATTCTTGGCGTTTCCTTTTCTCGTGATCTTTCGTGGAAAGATCACATATACTCTCTTTCCAAAAAAACTTCTAAGAGGTTGTGTGTGCTGTATTCGTTTCGGAGTTTATTCACTCCCGCTCAGTTGCTGTCTCTGTACAGGGGTCTTGTCCGCCCTTGTATGAAGTATGCTTCTCATGTATGGGGTTGTCAACCCACACAGCCGTACTTGACCGGGTGGAATCAAAAGCATCTCGTTCCATCAGTTCCCGCTTCTTACAGACTGTCTTCAATCTCTCTCTCTCTCTTCGCAGCAATGTTGCCTCACTCTCTCTTTACTATCGCTATTATAACGAACACTACTCACACTACTCTTCTGAACTCTCTTACTGTTACTGCATGCCTCGTCCTTTAACGAGAGCACGCAGCAACACACTTTTGACACGTTCTCATTCCTTTTCTGTCCAACTCTCTAACGCAATGGTTAATCGGTATTTCCAGTCTTTCATCTACTCAAGCGGTGAACTCTGCAACAATCTTCCTGAATCCATCTTTTCCCCTGCTTATTACTTCCAATCTTTCAAACGCAGAGTCTCTAGGTATCTCAAAACTCTGGACCTTGATTTTGGCTTTCTTCTTTTTCTATAGGGAGGAAGGCTTTTGCGGGCGTTCGCCCTTGGACCCTCCTTCCTGTATAACATATATATATATATATATAATATATATATATATATATATAGACGAGGAATAGGAGGACGAAAAGATGGTACATGTTTATATACAGACGTTTCGGAAAAGTTCAGTTTCCATCATCAGTGCTAAAAGTTTAAAATCAAATAGAAATAAACGAGTATAATAACAAAAACAAATATATTAAAATGGACGTGCGACCAATTAGCGATATTTAGCCGGAATTAATAGTAGGTTACAATATATATTAAATTAGAAGATTAAA